>JANZXP010075417.1:0-10414 GCA_027576715.1 Erythroxylum flavicans
TTCCTCCCTCGTGAGATGCGCATCCCGATGTCACGCAGGACATCGGATCCGCGACTTACCGGGAAGGGGTTCCAACAGCTAGCATAAGCAAGTACGAGTCGAACCTATAAAGACTTTAATTACTATTAATTACTCCTTTTCTATTATCTAAATGTCGATTCACATTGTAGATTTAATTAAAAATTAAACTAAACAAATGAACTAGGATTGAAACAATAATGAACTCACGACAGAGGAAAATACTTTGAAAAGTCTATATCCAATAATAGTACCTAGGTGATGAATCCCACTAAGAATTTTTAAATATTAACCGTTTATCATGCAATTATATTATTGATTATTAGAGCGTGGAAATTCCTATGATATGTTAATATCTTTCTTAAGACTAATAACAATTAATCCATCAATTAATTAACATAAATCTTTTTAGTTAAAACCCCTATGATTGCTTTATCAATTCAAGAATTTCACTATTAGGTTTAACCTTAATTTAGAAGATTTATGTCAACCTACCTCTAGGTTTGTATGCAGCTCCTTCTAATTATGATAGATCTATTCACATAAAAGGATTTCGCAATCTCAACATAAGAAATCAAATCATAAACATATTTCATATATATTAGAACAAGAATATGGTGCATAATTGAATCTTAATAAATCAATCAATAAAATTATATTAAATAAAAGGCCAAATCATATTATTATCACAACTTAGGGTCCATCACACCTAGGCAGTAAACAAATTTATTTCCTACTCATATAAAACAAAACCAATGACAAATATACAGAAGAATAACTAAAAACAAAAGAAATCATAATTCTAAATCTCTCTTTTTCTTCTAATGGATCTTCTTGCAAGTTAGATTGGACGTTGTTATCTATCAAATCTTGTGATGTATTCTTTGTGTTTTCCTTGTCCTCTGATTAGAACTGTCACTTCTCTATGTTCCTTATGACTCCAAATTACTTCTAAACTTTTCTCTTCTTATTTTACCTCTGTTTACATGATTTTATAGTAAAAAAATAAGGTTTCTGGGATACACATGATCTATATACACCAACATGTAGGAGACCATGTATCTCAAAAAATACCTAAATTCATGATTTTGCATAGGCACAGAGATTTACAGCTAGAAACAATATTCTTCAAATATCCACATGTTTACAGAGACTTATACAATCATTGTACAAGGTTGTGTAGGTCCATGTTGCTTCAAATCTTCATTCCATGCCACGATTTCGTCCAAATTCTTCTCCTTTTGGTTCATAAAGACAATTATCAACCTTAAAAACACTTGAAACAAATTAAGTACTAACAACATTACAAAAATATAAAATAACAAGCAAAACACATTAAATATAGATATATCATTATAGTCAAATAAGAATTTATTAGTTAGTGGTTATTGAATGTAAAACATAAATGGTAATAATAAAAAAATTATTATTAAGCAATATTAATAATAAAATTCTAGATGTTTAATAAGCGTTTGGACAGTCTAAGTCTTATTATGTATTTAGTATCATATTTATATTTTACCATTTGACTAATTTCAATATATATTGAGTTACTTGATTTTAAGTGTACAGTCAGATTACCCTCATTGAATAGGTAATTTACCTCTTATAGCTATATTATTTTAGGACATAAAGAGCTTTCCAATAACCTTAACGCATATGATTGACAGTGTCTAGTCTAGTTAGGGCCCACAAATCAAATTGAGTACAGTTGTTTTATTATATATACTTTTGAATGTAACAGTTTGGATGGTTTTGCTTATATGAATAATTTTTCAGACTAATTATCATCATTTTTAGACTAATGAGGATTTTGGTAATTAATTACGTAATTGTGGAACAATTTTGATAAATTGTAGTTTAAGAATTTTGAAGTGTCATAATTATTCTTCTTTTTAAAGGTTTTAGAGTTCCTTTCCCTCTATATATTGTACACTATATAGCCTATTTGCAATTGAAGGAACCTGATCTAGTCTTGAATCTATTTATGTAGCTTTAGTATCTAATGGATTATGGCTTTCCTTCTCTATAAGGATAGGAAATACCACACCTTGACAATGTATCCTACCATATGATTCTTAAAAACAAGAATTCAAAGTATAAATGATTTATGGTTTCAAGGTAAGAATTGCAAAACTTATAGTTTAGGTTAGCTTTGATAGGTTTAATGTTGTTAAGTATGGATAGTCTTTATTTTATAGTCAACCATGAATGATAATTTTAGTACCATTAACTTATTCAATACCATCTTACTCTATAGAACCTTAGGAGAAACATTTCTCATCAATTCTCTATAGGTTTTAGTGGATAAACTCTTTGAAAAGTATTTCATCTATATAACTATATCTCCTCCTGAGTTATTAGGGGAGTAAGTAAAAAATTATTTGTAAAGCACGTTAAAAAATCTACTTGAAGCATCTCATCATCGAGGATCAAAGTGTTAAACTTAACCTCTATAGGATTGATAAGTGCTTGATTGACTATATATTTACTACCTAATGCATAGTGATTAATGTTATGATGTACTTAACATGTGTATTTTGGTTCATATTTTTATTTTAGGTACAAGTTGGAAGAATAAGAACCAAAATGAGCTAAATACATATCCTCAAAGCCTTTGTATTAATATTCATTTTTATTTGCCTTTGTGGAACAAGAAATAGATTAATTAAGGTGAAGATGGTACAAATAATGAAAAAAATGAAGTTAATACAACTTATAAGTTGTTTATGGGACCATGCAACTCGCTGGAAGATTGCAGGAACGCAAAGATGTTGTTTTAGCCTTTATTGCAACCTATACGGTTATTTGTGGACTTACATGGTTGTGTAAGTGAGCTACATGTCGAGTAACTTACCAAGACTATTTAAGTCTATGATTTTATAGAAAATTGACACACATGGTCACCTACACATCTGTGTAGCTGACCATATGATGTGATAGAAACTTAATTTTTACTATAAAAAGGGTATTTCAAAGGCTTAATGAGCTATAAAGAGTTTAGAGACACAAAAGGGGGTAGATTTCTTAGCCTTTGGAGATTTATGAGGAGCTAACCTTCATCCATCCATGTAGGTGATTGTGTGATATAGTAAATGGATATTTAAGAGGCTTAATAAGATATAAGAAAAAACCTTAATTTTTTACTATAAAAGGGAATTTAAGAGGCTTAATTAGCTATAAAGAGTTTAGAGACACAAAAGGGGGTAGATTTCTTACCCTTTAATGATCTATAAGGAGCTAACCTCCATCCTTTCAGTTCAAAGGAGATATCGACGTCAATAAACATGTTTGGGAATTTTTTTAATAATCTAGTAATGCCATTCTCACTTATATTTTGGTATTTATTTATGAATGATTTAAACACTTTAAACAAATTATTTATGTATAAACCTATTGTAAGAATCTAAATTGCAATACGTAATTATTGTATATCTGATTCACTTGTGTAAAACTAATAATCAAGTATGATTAGGGATAACATATCATCGGCTAGGTAACCTAAGCTTATGAGGTTGTTGCCTAGATTAACCTGTTTTCCTATTGCATAATACAATTATCACATTAAATCTGCAGATCTTATTCTAGGTTATCTGATAGCTGTACCTAATTAAAGAGCTTGTTTTAATTAGGTACAATCTAAGGGAAAATTGAGTTTAATAAGGCTTGTTTTTAATATATAGTTAATAGTTTCAAGGAGAGGTCTGAGAATAACATGACGATTGATATTATGCTCATTTATTTGAAGGTTGAGATTTAAACAAGAATTAAATTTGAAACATATTTGTTAATTTTATCACTTTTTACTATTTGTTTTGATTTACTTTTATTAGTTTAGTTATACTTTATTTTGTTAATGAAATTCAACCAAGCCCCTTAAATCATATACACTGATTAATTCATTTCAAAAGCTAAAAAACTAAATGGATAGGATCCTTGCTCATGATTATTACAAATTTAATTGTGTAGAGTTAGGTTTTATTTTCTAGTGTGTTTAATGCACATCATGAATTTTGGCACAGTTACTGAGGAGTGAAGTGATTTATTTATTGTTTTTTATTTTAATCGATGTTTTGTATATTCTTTGCTTATAATTAGTTTTTACAGTTATTTCTTGATCTTTTCATGGTTGATAGTGTTTCTGTATGGTAGTAAGGAGATCTCCTCTCTAAGGACCCATACAATTTGATCCTAAGATCAAAAGGACACTGTAAAGGTTATGAACGGAAACCAAAACAACTCTAAAAATACAATAAGGGCTTGAATTTGAATAAGCTATGGCCAATCCAAGAACTCTGAGAGAGTTTACTACACCAAACTTGACTCAAACCTTTATGCATCACTTTTCCTAATTTTTCTAGACACATCAGTTTTCCTAATTTTCTGAACACCAAATCCTAAGTTATAGAGGTATATGAAGCATAACTACTTCCCAAATAGCTATAGGGAACATAGCAATTCCAACCTAGGCTACAAGCCTCTTTTTCTAACTCAGGTATATTTTGGCAAGATATAGGTAACTCTTTTGCCACTAATACTCTGCAATTTCAATAGGATGTGAAACAATTTTAGAAAAATTCAAGATCCCAACTTCAAGATACAAGATCTAGCATTCATAATTTGGAGAGCCAGATGGGTTAGATGGTGGTGACTATTAGTCACGTAGAATCACAAAATGTGGTAAAATTTCCATCTCAAACCGAGGTAAATCCAAAGGATGTTAGCATGGTAACCTTAAGGAGTGGTAAAGAGCTTAACGATCTTAAGAGGAACCTAACAATAATGACCAATAAAGATGAGATTGAGAAGGAGTGATAGATGTAGATAGCATTGTATTTTTTTAGGTAATTTGATATGTGTTTAGTGGTTAAGTTAATTGCTTAGTGTGTGTTTAGCTTAAGAATTTTGTTAGTTCACAAACATTTGTGTTTTAAGTGTTCTTTCGGTGAGAACATGTTTTTAAGCTTTAATTATATATATGAGGTGTCGTGATGATTTTGTTAGTGTTTCAGGGCATTCAGAAGAGTTTCAGAGGAGACCCAAACCAAAACACAAGGCCACGATTGTGGGGGACCAGCCACGATCATGACAGAAGCACCAAGATAAGGCCATGATCATGGCAATATAGAAGCTTGAGAATAGGGCCACAATCATGGGGGATCTACCACAATCATAACAGAGAGCAGATAACTAGGCAATGATCATGGCCTGTGCGTAGACAAATGTGGAGTCACTTTCAGATTTGAGTTTTTAAGGGACATTTCATACCTCGAAAGACTTTAGGGTTACCTTAATTGGAAAAGACTATATAAGGATGAAGATGGAACCCTAGAAAGCGGTCTACATTTTGCCTACATTTAGAAACCCAAAGGAGGGAGAGAGAAAAAAGAGAGAGAGAAAAGAAGAAGATGAAGAAGAGGAGGGTTCCAACGCCGTAGCTTCCCAGATTAGGTGATCTCCAGACACTGTTGTTGTCCCGAATCATCTAACCTGAGTTTCATTTCCACCTTATTTATCTTTTTATTTATTTAATATGTAAGAATGAGATGGGTTGTATGGTTATGGATTTGGTGTTGTTAAAGATGTTCTAACTTTTCGTTTGGGATTTTGCTTATTTTTAATGTTAATCTAGTTAAATTGTGTTTACTTAGTTTGGGTGTTGTGATTGATAAATGTATTTGCATGTTTCAGTAACAAATCGAGAGGGTGAACTGGATAAAAATGATTAGATTGCATTAACGAGAGTTAGGCGATCTAATTGACCACTTAAACAATTTAGTTCGTGATTTAATAGAGAGAGATGTTGTGTGAGACCCGATTATTTATTAGAGAGCTTTATAACTAATTAGAATTGTGGATAATTTGTGAATTGAGAGATTTCAAGTCCATAATTTGATTAGGGTTTGCAATTTAGGGAATATTATAACTCGAGAGAGAGTAATCAACTCTACAATCATCTAGAACTGACACCATATAAACATATAAAAGGCTATATTAGCATTGATGATAGGTAAAATCCCCTCTCTCATAACTTGATTAATTCTCTTTACGGATTTTCATTGTTACATTATTTGATTGTTGCTAGTTTGTTTTTATCTAGTTTACTTTTCAATTTAATATTTGAATTCGGGTCTTAAACAAAGCACAATCTGAGTTAGTGGTGCCTGAGCATAATCTCTGTAGGACGATATTTGCTTTTTACCATAAGTAACGACTCGTATACTTGTGATTTTTGGCATAAAATAAGTAATTGGTTTTGCAATCAACAAGTTTTTTGCATCGTTATTGGGGATTGTTTTGTTTAGCATCTTGTTTAGTTTAGGTGACTTTGATTTAAGAGTGTTTGATACTTTTCCTTGCATTTTTGCAGGTGCATGAACACAAGGAGCACGAGAAGGTCTAACGAGCTTAGTAAAGAAGAATTTTCATATATTACAAGGCACAAAAGAGAGCTAAGAAGAGTTAGACATTAAGATAAAATAAAAAGAAATATAACAGAAGAAAGAGAGCAGTGAGGAGCTGAGAGGATTGATGGACTTTGTGAGGCCAGGTTTCAGTCCTCAAGGAGTTGTAAGGCCAACGATTCAAGATAATAATTTTGAGATCAAACTAACACTCCTTAATATACTTCAGAGCAGTGTGCAGTTTTATGGGCTATCCAATGAAGATTCCAACCCCCATTTTGCAAATTTCTTGGAGATTTGTGATACCTTCAAGTTAAATGAGATGTCTTATGATGCTGTGAGATTAAGATTGTTTTTCTTTACCTTGAGGGATAGGGCAAAGAAATGGTATAATTCACTCAATACAAGCCAATTCAATACTTGGAAGTAGCTAACCCAAGTTTTCTTAGCTAAGTACTTTCCTTTGACCAAGATAAAAAAAAATCATCAAAGATCACCAACTTTTAACAAAGCGATGGGGAATCGTTGTATAAGGCTTGGGAGAGATTTAAGGAATTACAAAGGAGTTCTCCTTACCGTAACCTTCCAAGGGAATTTCTTTTATAGACATTCTACAATGATGTAACTCAGAGCACAAGGGGAATAATAAATGCAGCTAAGGAGGGTCTTTAATGAGGAAAACTATTTATGTCACTCGTGATCTTTTGGAAGAGTTGGTGAGTAACAGTTGTATATGATCAAATGAAAGAAGTGGACAGGGGTCCAAAGAGCAAAAAGGAATGATTCCACTTGACTCGACGACAGCCTTGCAAGCATAGATTGCTGCCCTCACCAAGCAGTTGAGCAACATGCAAAGAGCTTCTTCATCCACAGTCAAGACTATGTAGTTACAGTGTGAATTATGTGGGCAGGACAACCATGATACAACTGAATGTTTCTTACTAGGAGTGAGTGGTGCAGAACAAGTAAATTACTTAGGCCAACCACAACAAGGTAACAATCCATACTCTAATACTTACAATCCTGGTTGGAAAAATCATCCAAATGTTTTGTGAAGTACTAACAATGTAGGTGGCCAAGTGAGCACATAAGGACCTCCTGAATTTCAACAAGATTGTTTTGGATCTTTGGAGAACAAAATGGACAAGTTAATGGATGTATTGGGTTCACAGTTCTTAAGCTAAAAGGAAGGTTAAAGAAGATTAGAAGAGAGACGCAAAAGAATGGAGGCAAAGTTTGACCAGATTGTAAAGAAATATGCTTCATCCATCTACAACTTGGAGGTACAGGTAAGTCAACTTGCTAATGGTTTGTCTTCTAGGAACGTAGGAAGCTTACTAAGCAACACTGAGGCCAATTCAAAAGAACAACTTAAGGTAATCACAATTAAGAATGGCAAGCAATTAGAGGAGCAAAGTGTGCAAAAAGATAGCCAACAAGAGGAAAAGATAAAACACAAAGAAGAAGAGAAGCCATATATACCACCACTACCCTACAAGCCTAAGATTCCATATCTACAGAGGCTGAGACAACATTAAGTTGACACTTAATTCTCCAATTTTTTAGAGAAGTTGAAGAAACTTCAAATTAATTTGTCTTTGGTGGAAGCATTGGAATGTATGCCTAAGTATGTGAAGTTTCTTAAGGACATATTGACACACAAATGCACTTGGGAAAACAATCAGACGGTGACCTTAATGGAGAATTTTAGTTCGATCATCACAAGCATAATGCCTTCAAAATTACAAGATCCAGGGAGTTTTACTATTCTATGTACTGTTGGTAATTTTGAATTTTCTAAATGCTTATGTGATTTAGGCGCAAGTATTAACTTGATGCCTTTGTCCATTTTTAAGAAATTAGGGCTAGGAGATGTCAAGCCAACATCCATGCTTATCCAACTTACAGATTAATCCATCAAAAGGCCATTTGGGATAGTAGAAGACGTTCTGGTAAAAATGGATAAATTTATAATTCCTGCTGACTTTGTTGTGTTGGATTTTGAAGAAGATAGGAATTGTCCATTGATTTTGGGTAGGCCCTTTATGAATATTGGTAGGGCATTAGTTGATGTGCACGAAGGAAAACTAGTTTTGAGAATTGGTCATGAGTAGGTTGAATTCAATACGATTCAATCTTTGAAGAAGCCGGTGGATGGAAATGCTTGTATGAAGTTGATGTTGTGGATGATTGTGTGAATGAAGTTGACAAGGAAATTGAAAAAGAAGTTGAGGAAGTTGTTAAAGTGCATAGGGATGAGAGGGTGAGCAAAAAGGAATTGTGTGAGGAGGGTAAGCAATAGAAGTTAAAGAGAGCGGATGAACCCACACTATCCTCCATCATAAAGCCTCATATTGTAGAACTAAAACCCGTACCTTCCTACCTGTGATACACATCTCTAAATGTGCCACCTCCACCGACCATACCACCTTGAGCCCATCTTGCCCTTAATCTCTTCTATCATTCTTCTTCTTGTGTTTTTTTGTTTTAGTTTTCATTGTGTTGTTTATTGGTTTTGGCTGTTCTCCTTTTGACATTAAAGACAATATTTTATTTAAGTGTGGGGAGGTAGTCTTTGCATTCATGTTTGTAGTTTTGCATGTCATTTAGGATGCATGTTAGGTTGTTAGTATTAGTTATGTCATTTTCCTTACATTTGAATCTTCATGATGAATGTTTTGCCATAAAATTCTATCATGCTAGTTTAAATAAGGTTAAATGCAAGAGTGAAGTTAAATTAGGCTACTTGAGTGAAGAGTGAACAATGTGGAGTGATGAAAGTAGTTGGCCGCATAAGCTTACTTAGAACCTGACACTTGAACAATGAGGTAATGTATAAAAGCATAATGGATTTTCATTTGAGCTTATGTGAGGAATTGAGCCTTTATGACTCCATTCTATAGTCATTTCATTTCTTTGTTTTTGTGATGCTTCTTTAGGTAATTACTTACAAAACTTGCTTTAAATCGGTTTAAATTTACCGGATGCATGCTAGATAGAAATTATTAAGGCCTTCTTGCTTTAACCTTTTGCTTAAATGACCTCCCTTGTTATTAACCCTGCAAGCCCCATTGAGCCTTTAACCTTTTGTTTATTGAAATCACCTAATTTTAAAACCCACAAACCCTGTTAGCTTACCCAATCACAAATTAATAGAGTGCTAAGTGATACTTGAGTATGGAATCATAAGTTAAGAGCATATGGCATATAGTTGATGCTTTCTATTCATTGTTTCTTTATTTAAAGAAAGAAATAAAAAGAAGAGAAAAGAACAAAAATCAAAAAAAAGAAGAGAAAAGAAAAAGGAATAATATGTAGCAGCTTCAATAAATGCAGAGAAGTATTGCATACCCTAGAAATTTATCTGTATCATCCCTTTATACAATTAGTAGTTTATAAATGCTTGTGATAAACCCCTAAAACATGTTTAACTCACCTTAACCTTAGCCACCATATAACCCAAAACAAAGCCCTTTTGATCTATCCTAACATATAATCATTGTGGAGAAGAATTGGTGTATTAGCAAGCCTATGATAGTGTGGTTTCCTATAGAAAGTTTGAGCAAAACACTAACCATCAAACACTTTAGAGAAATGAGTGAAATCCATAAGGAAGTTCCATTTTGAATTTATACTTATCTTTGACTGATGGTTTCATGGGTTAAGTTTGCTTATATGCACCAATGAAAATTAGTCATGATGTGTGTAGTAGCTTGACACTATTGGCCAAAATTTGAGGGATTGCATGCTTTAATCTTTGTGAAAATGAAGTGATAGAATCTTATTGGTTGAACTTGATCTTTACTTGAGGATAAGCAAAAGTTTAAGTGTGGGGATGTTGATCGGTGTAGATTGCATTGTATTTTTATAAGTAATTTGATATGTGTTTAGTGGTTAAGTTGATTGTTTAGTGTATGTTTAGCTTAATAATTGTGTTAGTTCATAAACATTTGTGTTTTAAGTGTTCTTTAGGTGAGAACATGTTTTTGAGC
>JANZXP010075447.1:0-10413 GCA_027576715.1 Erythroxylum flavicans
GACTACGAACCGCCTCAGACTCCTCGGGACACGCTATCGACAACACACATCAAAAGATCACACAACTATGTGGAGCTTACCGTCGTCACCAATCTCTGCATCAGCTTGTAAAGGTTCTCTGCCGTTGAGTGACACACTCTCTGGGAGACGCCCGTGGCACTTCCTCAACACTGCATATAGCCTCTTTCTTGTTGCCAGACTTGTCTTCAACTTGCTCGCTACTGGACGCACTCTCTTCCGCAACATCCCAGTATTTAACGATTTCATCATCTCCTCCTTACCTCGCATTTTGCTGGTATACTTAGACATTGATTTGCCTTCCCCCATCCCTTTTGAAGATATACAGAAGAGTCAAGTTATATTTTGAAGGTGATCTACAGTTAAAAAAAAAAGATGAATGGCATGCTACGGTTTCAATTTCTAAAACTTAACAAGGAAAATTATGACAACTGGTGTATCGAAATGAAAGCATTGCTAGGATCACAAGATTTGTGGGATATTATAAAAAAAGGCTATAATCATCCAGAACGTGAAGAAGCGTTAACGATAGTTCAGAAGGAAACACTAAAGAAAGCTAAAAAGAAGGATCAGCAATCGCTCACTCTTTTTCATAAGTGTTTAGATAAAAATATGTTCAAAAAGGTATCTATTGCAACCGCGACAAGAGAAGCGTGAGAGATTTTACATAATTGTTTTAAAGGAAAAGACAAAGTAATTAAAGTACACCTGCAGATTTTGAGATGTGCCTATGAAAATCTCAAAATTAAGGATTCTAAATCTATAGAAGAGTATTTTGGCATAATCTTGACTATTGTGAATCAATTAAAGAGATATGGAGAGTTGACGGAAGACATTCGAGTGATTGAAAAAATTCTTCGATCGCTAACTCCAAAATTTGACTATATTGTAACTACCATTGAAGAGTCAAAGGAATTGGAATCGATGTCTATAGATCACCTTTTGGGTTCGTTACAAGCCCATGAAGAGGGATTAAAGAAAAGAGAAGAACTGGATGCCCAAGTGTTACAGGCAAAGTTGAATTTAAATGAAAAAGAAGACAATCAACATCAAGGACGTAGTAGACGAGGAGGAGGTAGAGTTCGTGGTCGAGGCTGGTATCGTAGAAATCGTGAAAGAGACAGAGGAGGCAGAAATAATTCGAATGACAATGAAGAGTTAGATTTTCAGCAACACTATCCAAGAAGACGTGGTAGAGGTAGATTGTTTTAACGGGGTCGTGGTAAAAAATTCAATATACAATGTTACAATTGCGAAAGATTTGGTCACTATGCAACGGAATGTAGATGGAACTCAAATGAAGAAAAAAACGCAAATTGTGTTGAGGTTGAAGAAGATGATGATGAAGCATCTATCTTGTTATTAACGTGCAATGGCGACAAAGAAAGGAGTGAGGAGTCTTGGTACCTCGACTCAGGAGCTAGCAATTATATGACTAGTAATAAAGATTTATTTTGTAGTTTTGATGAATCTGTTAAAGGTAATATTTCTTTTGGTGATACAACTAAAGTTCTAATCAAAGGTAAAGGAGAAATTTTTATTAAATTGAAGAATAGAGATCATCAGTTTATATCTCATGTTTATTATGTTCCTGCTTTGAAAACAAATTTATTGAGTATTGGATAACTTTTAGAGAAAGGCTATGAAATACAGAAGAGAAAGAGTGGATTGGTTATGCAAAATGGAAAAGGAATATTAATTGCAAAGGTGTCAATGTCGAAGAACAAGATGTTCATACTGAAGATCAATAAAGATAGTCCTATATGTTAAAAGCTACTACGAATAATTCGTCATGGTTGTGGCATCTTAGGCTAGGCCACGTGAATTTCGGTGGATTAGAGCTATTATATAAGAGAAGGATGGTACATGGTTTGCCTTTTATAAGTCATCCTGATCAAATTTATGAAGGTTGTATGTATGATAAGCAGTCTAGGTGGAGCTTTTTGAAGAAGTTTCTATCTCGAGCTACACAACCACTTGAATTGGTGTACGCTGATATATGTGGTCCTATCGCACAAAGTTCATATGGAAAGTGCAAGTACTTTTTATTGTTTATTGATAATTATACTCGCAAGACTTGGGTTGATTTTTTGAAGGAAAAATCTGAAGTATTTGAAGTGTTTAAGAAATTTAAAGCTCGAGTTGAGAATGAAAGTAGTTATTTAATTAAAGCAATTCGGGCTGATCGAGGAGGTGAATTCACGTCGAATAAATTTAATCAATTTTATGAATATCTTGGTATTCGACATTCTTTGATGGTTCCTAGATCATCTCAGCAAAATGGAGTTTTGGAGCGTAAAAATATAACTATTCATAACATGACTCGTAGTATGCTGAAAAGTAAGAGGATGCTAAAGGAGTTTTGGGCTAAAGCAATAGCATGTGTGGTATATTTGAATAATCATAGTCCCACAAAAAGTCTAATTCAAATGACTCCGCAAAAAGCTTGGAGTGGAAGGAGGCCAAGTATTTCGCACTTAAGAGTATTTGGAAGCACTGACTATGTGCATTTTCCTGATTAAATAAGAAGCAAGTTGGATGATAAGAGTCAGAAGTTCATATTTGTTGGCTATGTTGAAAATTCAAAAGGGTATAAATTATACTATCTTCAGAATGGAAAAATAATCATTAGTAGAGAAGTTGAGTTTGATGAAGAAGAATCATAGGAGTGGAATGTACCACAAGATGAAAATTATGACTTTCTTCCTTTATTTGATAATTTTGTTGATGCAGATAAGTGCCATAATCAAATTATTATTGATGCTACATCGCAAACTTCTCCACTTGAAGTTCAAACAACTCAAACGATTATATCACCACAAAGCTCCTTCGAGAGGCCACATCGTATGTGGAGTTTAGAAGAAATCAATGATTCTACAATGTTTGAAGAATTTAAGAAGAAAATCACCGAAGAATTTGAAATAACTGAATTGGGGGCTTATGATTTATTATCTTGGAATTGAAGTGAAGCAAAGTGAAGATGGGATTTTTCTCTCACAGAATGCTTATGCTGAAGTGATTTTAAAGGAGTTCAAAATGGATAGAATCAACTCAGTTTCTATGCCAATGGAATGTAGGATCAAGTTTTCTAAGTTTGATAATGTAGAAAAGGTAAACCCAACTTTATTTAGAAGACTGGTTAGAAGATTGCACTTTTTAACTTGTACAAGATCAGATATCTTGTATAGAATTAGTGTCATTATTCGTTACATGGAAGCTCCAACTTTGACGGACATAAAAGCAACAAAGAGAATTCTTCGATAAGTTAAAGGAACACTAGAGTATGGCTTATTGTATACTGCTGTAAATAATTTCAGATTATATGCATTCAGTGACAGTAATTGGGGAGGAGACATTGATGATCGAAAAAGTACAAGTGGTTTTGTTTTCTTTATGGGAAGTACTATGTTTGCTTGGAGTTCTAAGAAACAACCGATTGTTACTATTTTAACTTGTGAAGCTGAGTATGTTGCAACTGCTTCCTGTATTTGTCATACTATTTGGCTGAGGAAGTTATTGAAAGAGCTGAAATTTGAACAAGATGGAGCTACAGATATTTTTGTTAATAATAAGTTTGCTATTGCTTTGGGAAAGAATCCAATTTTTCATGATAGAAGTAAACATATAGACACCAAGTATCATTTTATAAGAGAATGTATTGGGAACAAGGAGATTCAATTGAAGCATGTGACATCTAAAGATCAAGTTGCTGATATGTTTACCAAAGCTTTAAAATGTGAATATTTTTATAGATTGAGAGCTAGTCTTGGAGTTATTAAAGGTTGAATTACAAGTTTAAGAGTGGGTGTTAGATAATAAACTTGAATTACGATTGTTAGAGTCCTAGATAGAGTTGTTAGTTAGAGTCATTGTTTAAGTTAAATAGTAGTAGTTTAGTTTATCAAAAATTGGTTTTGTAAGTTTATATTTATATGGGAATATTTCATAGATAGAATTAGACCTCCAAATAAAGAAGTTTATTTACTTCTATACCTCTGTTTATTATTTGCCTCCTCTGTATTTTACTGCCCAACATTCTTATTTCTTGGTTACTTGGCACAATAAAGGAAGAAGCTCAACCATCCATTGCAGAAGATGCTACTGCTACGATGTGTAGAGTTCTTTAGAAGAACAACTACTGCCAATCACAATTCAAAAGGAAGGTCTTTTGAAAAACATGCTAATGACCATCAAGAAAGGATCACGATCCTTTTTTTTTAATACAAAGGAAAGGGAACTAAAAAAATGCTATAAAACTAGATCAACCGTAGGGTAAACCCCGGCGAGACAAAGTTCGGCTCCGATCTGAAACTAAAAAGGCATGGTGGTTGGCGAAGGTTCGATAATAACATGCAACCTTTGATGTATGTGCATAGCTTCAACTGCCAGACTATCAGCGCTTGTATTCCCCTCCCAATAGACATGTTGAAACTGCACCTCCTAATTACGCTCCAGTAATACGCAGATCTCCTGCACCAAACTAGAAGTCACAAGCAGTAAGCATCCGGAAGGGGAAAGTATATTGATGACCTGGAGCGAGTCTACTTCCAAATTGATCTTTCAGTATCCAAGGCGCCATGCCACTGTAAGCCCTGCGTGAATCCCTTGTAATTCGGTAACCAATGACGAGCATGCTTCAAACTTATGGAGAAAGCCCCCACGTCATTAGCCATGACCGTCCCTACGCAGCCCCCCTGCCGTACTGACAGAGGATCCAAAAAGTACCGAGCCATCTGACAGAGGATCACGATCCTTAGATGACTACATAAAAGAATTTAAATCTATCTGTGACAACTTAGCAGCTATCAAGAAACCAGTGCATAATCTTGATAAAGTCTTTCAATCCGCACGTGAACTAGGAGAAAAATATGAAAGCTTCCATCTAGCTATGGTAACTAAACCTCCTTATCCTACATTTAACTAAATTTTACTTGCTTTTCAAGGGTACGAGCAAAATCTAGCTTCTCAAAAGGAATAAGAGAAAAGTTATATTGAATACGGAATAAGAGAAAAGTTATATTGAATACAATCATTCATTTCTTAGTCAACGTGGACATGGAGGTGGACTTAGCAGAGGTTTTAATTCAAAAGGTTGAGGTTTCACTCTAGCCAGACGTTACAACAACATTAGTTCTAATAACTCTGGGAAAGAAGGAATGAAAGAAGCTGGATAACAAGCAAAAAGTAACAAACTAACATGTCAAATTTGTGGTAAGATGAATTATGTTGCTCTTGATTATTGTTATAGGTTTGACTATTCCTATCAATCAAAAGACCTACCATAAGCTTTGGCAGCTCTCACCTTAAACAACAATGACCCTTCTCCTTATATGGACTCGGGAGCTATAACTCACATGACCAATAACGCAGGTATGCTTTCATATATAAAACCATATAAAGAAGATGATGTCAATTATGTTAGTAATGGAAACAAACTTGATATAACACATACTGGAAGTGCATGTGTTGGAGAATTAAATTTAAAGGATATTCTTGTTGTTCCGAAACTGAAAAAGAATTTAATTTCAGTAAGTAAAATCTCTAGTGATAACCCTTGTACTGTTGAATTCACATCATCTGATTTTGTTAATAAGGATCAAAACAAGAGAGCAATAGGGAAGGGGCATAGACAAGGACAATTATATGCTTTGGAATCAAGTTTTTAAGAGGCTTTATCTGCAATAAAAGGGGGCAACTCATTCTATTTATGGCACCAGCGTCTTAGACATCGAAGCGCAAAGATTCTATCTTTTTTAAAAGGAAAGAAAGTCATTGATGTCACTAATTGGCAAACTAAGCCTTCCATTTGTGCTAGTTGTCAATCTGGAAAGAGTTGTAAACTGCCCTTTAACTTGAATAATGATATTTCTAATTATCCTTTACAAAAAGTGCATTGTGATCTTTGGGGACCAGCTCCTATTGTCTCAAATCAAGGTTTTCGATTTTATGTCATATTTATAGATGATTTCTCAAGATTTTCTTGGTTATATCAGTTAAAGAAAAAGTCAGAATTTTTCCTTTGTTTTCATAAATTTCAAAATTTTGTAGAGAATCAATTTGATGAAAAAATAAAAATTTTCAGTGTGATGGGGCTAGAGAATTTAACTCTTTTGATTTTCTCAATCATATCAGTAATTGTGGAATTCAGTACATTGTTGAGACAGGTTTAACTATGTTGTTTCATGCTAACTTGCTATTGTTTTTATGGATTGAGGCTTTTCTTGCAGTTGTCTATCTAATCAACAGAATGTCGACTTCAGTTTTACAAAATCAATCACCATACTCTAAGCTATATCACAAGGAACCAAATTACAAAATCTTGCGAGTGTTTGGACTTTGGATGCTTATGCTTCCCTTCTCTAACACATCAAGGAGGTAATAAATTTTGTCAAGAAAACTTATCCATATGTGTTCATTGGTTACAGTCCCATTCACAAGGGTTATAGGTGCTTTGAACTTCAAACAAAAAGAGTCTATATATTAAGACACATTGTCTTCAATGAAGGTAAATTTCTTTACAAACCCTCTCCTCAAGAATCAATTTATGTACCATTAGAACTTGCTGAATTTCTAGCATTTGATGAATGGCTTAAAATCACACCTGAAGCTGAACCTACAAAGGTTCAAAAAAATGCACAATCAGCAACACAAACATCTATTATGACTACTAATAATTGCTGTGAAAATAATGATCATGGTAGATGTGATGACAATAATGTTAAATCTCTTGGCAATAATAAAGTATTGCCTATTGTTAATGTACCTCACAAAGATGAAACATTTGTCGCAGTTGAACCAATAGATATGCAAACTCTCGCTTTGCTTGGTAACATGCCCGGACATATTGTTGAAACAAATATCAACAATAATGAAAGTGAAACTTATTGAAAAATCGGAGGGGATAGTAGTTTCGTAAACTTTCCGTTAACTCCTTTGGCACGAACAAAATAAAACTAAGCAAAAACGAAATAGTAAGAACACCAAAAATTCGGTAACGCAGTTTGACACTTCTTGTCTATATCTGCGAGGCCCTCACCCAGCTTAATAACTTTTACCGAAGTACAATAGATTTACCTAAGGCTTTACTGAGCCGACACCACTCAACCCTTGACACTATCTCTCAATCTCACTTCCCTGAAAGATTTTCACATCCAATAACACGACCGACTCATGTTAACCTCAACAAAGGATTTTTCTATACCACTCTTAATCAAAGACAATTGATCAAATAATTAAGGAACAACTCAAGTGAATAAAATAATTAGAAACAAAACCAAAAACAGTTGAGACAAAAGAAAAGAACAACTTCCCGAAAAGTTAAGCTCTATTGAAATAAATTTGAAGTCGTCGCAACAACAATGGGCTGATTCACATAAACACCAACATGTAATCACAGCTGCACCGATAACACATTCACCAACCAAAGTATACGCAGCCCATAAGGAAATCAATTAATAATCGTTAAGCCAATGAAGAATGTTGCAGCCAAGAAATCACACATATTGTCCAGCTCTAACAACTCCAATTAAACCATATGGTACACTACATACACTATGTATATTTCATGCATAATCCCAGAAGAACAACTCTTGGATATAAGAAGTTAACCCACGGTGTATATTCCACACAGAACAAACGGACACCACCAGATATGTGTCTTTTAAGAATTCACTTAACTAACCCACGACCACGTTGACTTATCTCACATAAACTCTATGCCTTATACCCACATTAACATCGTACACATACTGCAGCCTTAAACCAATTAATGATGTTCACCTTCTATGCCACACACACACATACACGCTCAACCATAGCTCAATACCACACCAACGCCAAGGAGATTCACCAAAGTTGTTAATTAGAGACGTGTATGACACAAACACAATCAACGTCAACTCAATTGCTGCACGATTACCTTGGAGATCAATTACAGTCATAGATCCAAGATTTGCACCAATCCCTCACACAATAATCGTCTCACTTAAATTCAAATATACAACAACTTCATTCTTTTAATTTTATCAATCCACAAAACCCATAAATCTAGCAGTAATTTCCAACATGTCCAGCTATATTACAATTCCAATATCAACATGATAATAGACTTCAATCTAAGATATGATTCTTTTTTAACTAGAAGATTATCTATATAGCTTTTGAATCCAAGTCATTATCCAATTAATTTCTTATATGTCTAATTAATAAATAATGTCAAAACTAATTACTTAGATATATAACATATATCCTAACACTTATGTTCATCCTTAACGCCTTAGGCAACCTCTAAAACATTTGCAGGATTATGAATGTTATCTATCTCAAGTTACGTTACTTGTTGAACCCCAAAATTATCATGTTGCACTAAAAGACCCCCAATGGATCATGGCCATGGAAGAGGAACTAAAGGCTCTTCATTCAAATCAAACTTGGTCACTAGTTCCATGACCACAAAATGTGAATGTTTTTGGGTCAAAATGGATTTATCATATAAAGCAACGAGATGATGGATCTCTTGAATGTTTAAAAGCTTATCTTGTTGCCTGTGGGTTTACACAAGTCTCAGGAATTGATTTTGATGAAACTTACAGCCCAGTTATTCGTCACACTACTATTCGCCTTGTGATAGCTCTTTCAACTTCTCTGAATTGGCACATGAGACAATTTGATGTGAAGAGCTCCTCTCTACATGGAAATTTAAAAGAGATTGTGTATATGGAACAACCTCCTAGTTTTGTGAATCCACACAAACCTGATCATGTATGCCTTCTTCACAAGTCTTTCTTTGAACTAAAGCAAGCTCCTCGAGCCTGGTTTGATTGCTTATCTCGGTTTCTTCGTTATCTTGGTTTTTACTGTAGTAAGGTAGATTCTTCTCTATTTGTTTATCGTCAATATTTGTTACAATATTGCTTCTTATCTATGTGGATGACATATTAGTGACTAGAAACAATGACTCATTTGTCTGTAACTTAATTCTCAAAGTGAGTACATAATTTTCAATAAAGGATCTTAGATGTCTAACTTTCCTTTTAGGCGTGGAAGTTAAATACTTCAAAAGAGGCGTTATTCTCTCTCAAGGCAAATACATCAAGGATCTTCTTCACCGTACAGAGATGGAAAATTGTACTCCTAATGCTACTCCTATGGTTCCAAAGGAAAAGCCTCATATCTTAAAAGAAAATGGTGTAGATGCAACATATTATAGAAGTATTGTTGGCACCCTTCAATACCTCACATTCACTTGACCAGACATTTAACATGATGTAAATAAAGTTTGTCAATTCTTCAACTCTCCCACAGAACTACACCTCAAGGTCGTCAAGCGCATTCTTCGCTATTTTAAAGGTACACAAGACTATGGCTTAAGGTTCATTTCTAATAGTCCTCTCTCTTTGTATCCTTTTTCAGATGCCGATTGGGCAGGATGTCCTTTGACACGACAAAGCACAACTAGTTTTTGTGCCTTCCTCAGTGCATTGTATCTCTTGGTGTTCAAAGAAGCAACCTACAGTTGCTCGATCTAGTTCAGAAGAAGAATATCGATCCATGGCTTCCACTGCAGCTGAATTAACTTGGCTCACATTCTTATTGCGTGGCATTGGCATCCCTTTACTTTATCCTCCACAATTATTCTGTGACAATCTTAGTGCTCTTTATATGTCAATTAATCCTCTTTTTCATACAAGGACAAAGCATATAGAAATAGACTATCATTTCGTCTGAGAAAAGGTGGCCATGGGTCATCTCATCACTCGTTTTGTGCCATCTTCACATCAGATAATAGATATTCTCACCAAGTCTTTACCTAAGGCACCTTTTGTTTTCCTTTGCACCAGGATGGGACTCCATTTACACTCTGTCTCCACCTTGAAAGGGGATGATAAGGAAGCAAAGCGAATTAAAGAAACAAAATATTCCGCGGAGACAAAGGAAACAAATATCACTGCAAAAACTCAAGAGAATAGTCAAAAGAATCATTCTTACCAACTCATGCCTATAATCAAGGAGTTAATGTAGTATATAGCTTGTATCTTGCTATTTCAGTTTACCTTTCTCTTGTATATATATTTATCTTGTATTTGAGCATCTATATAAAGAAAAATAGAATACTCAAGTTCAACAATACAACAGAAACTACATTTAGCTACCAAAATATTCGACACCAAAACTCCTCAAATTGTTGTTAATAATAATTGATGGCGTGTCAAACCAACAAAAATAAATTCCTACTCTAGAACACTTAAATGATTAAAGTGGTGAATATGGTCGAACCACAGAGACCAATGTAGCAATTGTTTATTTGTGTGAAAACAACAAAAAATAAAAATAAAAAAATAAAAATGAAAATAAAATAAAAGGAATTGATTTGGGGTTGATTAATTTTTAAAACAC
>JANZXP010075458.1:0-10413 GCA_027576715.1 Erythroxylum flavicans
CTTACACCTTCCATTGATATGGCAAGAGCCAGAGTTCTTTTAGAGTTGGGTTGTTCAGCAAACCTAAACCTGTTCTACACGAATATGTTCAAACCATGGAAATTAGATTTCCAGAGTAATGGGTTGGTCCTAACTAGAAGCGTTGATTTGTTGGGCAAACCCAAGGTCAACTTGGATAGAGGCAAAGTTAGGTTATATACATGGGATGTATACAAATTAAGAGCTGATAACCCAATGAGTGTGCTAAACTAACAGTTGATGGCACAAGTTGATAGTTGCATAATTGAATGCAATTGGTATGAATGATACCTACTGACTGACCTAAGGTAACTTGTTGAGTAATCATTCTTGGTGATATCGGATATCGACCCATTAAGAAAACTATAAGTTTGAGCGTAGTAAGGGTTATGGATTTGAATAAGAATAGTGGGACCTATAATGCATATGATTAAAGTCCTTAACGATATACATTAGTGTACATTCTAACACTTTCTCTCATTCTTCTTGGTTATTGAATCGCCACGATGTCTTCATCTAATGTGAACCTACACTCTATTAGATTCCAACAAACTCACGGGACCAAACTTCTTAGATTGGCTACGAAATTTGAAAATTTTTCTCAAATTCGAGAAACTAGGATATATCCTAGATAAATCACTTCCCGATCCCCCTACTGCCGACGCATCTGATGAGGATCATAAAGCTTACAAGAAGCTACTAGATGATAGTGAGCTACCGAGTTGTATAATGTTGGCCTCTATATCACCAGAACTACAAAAGCAGCATGAGGCTATGGATGCTCATACCATAGTCTACCATCTAAGGGAATTGTTTGATGAACAAGATCAGTCTGAAAGGTTCAAGACCTCAAGGTTTCTTTTCTGCTCTAAAATGGCTAAGGGGTCATCTCCAGTGCAGTATACACTGAAGATGTATGGATATATTGAGAGGTTAAGTAGTTTGGGTTTTATAATGGATCATAAGTTAAGTATAGACTTAATTCTGACTAGTTTGACTATTTGTTATTCACAGTTTGTGCTTAAACTGTCAAGAAAGACAATAAGGCTGTAATGTTGGTGGACTCTTCTTCTGGTTCTCGCAAGAAAAACCAAAAGAAGAAAAAGAAGTCCAAGAAGCCAGTGGGAGGTGTAGCCAAGAATAAAACAAAGGAGACAACTTTAAAAGGGACATGATTCCATTGCAACAAGGAAGGACATTGGAAGAGAAACTGCAAAGCTTATCTAGAGTCATTGAAGCAGAAAAAGACATTAGATGCCCCACTGTCTAGTTTAGGTATGTTGTTTGTCATTGAGGTTAATACTATTTATGATCATAACATTTGGGTATTAGATACTGGATGTGGCTCACACATACGTGCTGATATGCAGGGTCTCAGGGATAATAGACCATTCAAGAAGGGAGAGATGGACCTACGTGTGGGAAATGGAGCAAGAGTTGCTGCATTAGCCATTGGGACATATGTTTTGTATCTTCCTAGTGGACTACAGTTAATTTTGGACAATTGTTTTTATATACCCTTTGTGACAATGAACATTGTATCTATTTCATGTCTTAATAAAGCGAGATTTTATTTAACTTTTTCAAGCAATGGTTGTCCAATTAAATTTAATGAAATGTTATATGGTACTGCTACATTATGCAATAGAATTTACATATTAGATATGTGTAATCCAATTTTAAATATCAATAACAAAAGACTAAAACAAGATAACTTAAAATCATCTTACTTATGGCATTGTCGACTTGGCCATATAAGTGAGAAACGCATGATTATGCTGCATAAGTGTGATAGCTTAGGGTCATTTGATTATGAATCATATGACACATGTGAATCTTGCTTGTTAGGTAATATGACTAAATTACCGTTAAAGGAAAGGGTGAACGAGTGAATGGGTTGTTAGACCTAATACATTCTGATATATATGGTCTAATGTCTATTCATACCAGAGGTGGTTTTATCTACTTCATTACCTTTATTGAAGATTATTAACGATATGGGTATGTGTATCTAATGAGATACAAGTCTGAAGAATTTGAAATGTTCAAACATTTTTAACATAAAGTAGAGAAACAACTCGATAAAAGTATGAAGACACTTCGATCAGATCGAGGTGGTGAATACTTAAACGAGGAGTTTCTAACTTATCTCAGAGATAATGGGATAGTATCCCAATGGACTCCACCTTACACACTATAACATAATGGTGTGGCTGTAAGGAGAAACCAAACCTTATTAGACATGGTAAGGTCAATGATGGGCTTAGCAAATCTACCGAAATCCTTTTGGAGTTATACACTCAAGACTGTTATTTATGTGACCAACAGAGTCCCTTCAAAGGCAATTGAAGTTACTCCATATGAGATATGGACTAACAAAAGGCCCTATCTTTCTCATATGAAAGTTTAGGATTGTTCAATTTATATGAAGCAGATTCAATCAGACAAGCTTGAAGTGAAATTTAATAAATGTATGTTTATAGAATATCCTAAGGAAACAATTGGATATCAATTATATAATGCTTTTTAGAAAAAGGTGTTTGTCTCAAAGCATGCTATCTTTTTAGAGAAAGAGTTTCTTCTAAGAGAAGACATTGGGAGCAAAGTTGAACTTGATGAAGTTTATGATGCTCAAACAGAAACAGATCAATTGCCTGAATTCGAAACTGTTGTTCACATAGATGAGACAATAGTTGAACCTTCTGACACATAAAATGTTCGTAGGTCAAGTAGGATACGCAATGTTCCAGAGAGATATGGATTTCTCGTAAGCGAACACAATGACATATTGTACATAGAGGATAATGAGCCTACAACCTATGAAGAGGCTTTGAAGAGTTTAGAATCTGAAAAATGGCTTCAAGCCATAAAGTCCAAAATGGATTCCACGTATGAAAACCAAGTATGGACTTTGGTTGACCTACCTAAAGGGTTAAAACCTATAGGGTGCAAGTGGATTTTCAAGAAGAAAATCGACATGGAAGGTAATGTGATGACCTATAAAGCGAGGATATTCGCTAAAGGTTATCGTCAAAGACAAGGAGTTGACTATCACAAGACTTTTAGCCCTGTAGCCATACTTAAATCCATTAGAATACTCCTAGCCATTACTGCTCATTATGATTATGAAATATGACAGATGGATATGAAGACGGCTTTCCTAAATGAAAACCTAGTTGAGGATGTGTATATGATAGAACCTGAGGCCTTCATATCCAAAGATGGCAGAAAGGTATGCAAGCTTCAGAAATCTATTTATGGATTGAAGCAAGCATCTAGGAGTTGGTAAATCTGATTTGATGAGATAATTAGAGAGTTTGGTTTTTCACAAAATCCTGATGAACCTTGTATGTACAAGAACGTTAGTGGGAGTGCTATCATATTCCTTGTGTTATATATGAACAAAATATTACTAATGGGAAATGATGTCTCAAGTTTGCAATCAATCAAACTTTGGTGTCCAAGAATTTTTACATGAAATATCTTAGAGAAGCAACTTATATATTGGGAATAAAGATCTATAGAGATAGATCAAGGAAGTTACTAGGTCTTTCACAGTCAACATACATAGATAAAGTGTTGAATAGGTATAACATGGAGCAGTCCAAGAGAGGTTTTCTTCCCATGACTCATAGAATAAAACTCCCGAAATCTATATGTCCCAAGAAGTAAGATGAGAGGACTCGCATGAGTATGATCCCGTATGCTTCGACAATAGGATCAATCATGTATGCTATGTTATGTACATGACCTAATATATTGTATGCTCCAAGTGTTACGAGCAGATATCAATCGGATCCTGGCAAATGTCACTGGTTGGCTGTCAAGAATATCCTAAAGTACTTGAGAAGGATAAAGGATGTATTCTTGATATATGGAAATGGAGATCTTGTAGGGAGCGGGCATACGGATGCTAGTTTTCAATCTAATCAAAAGGACTCCAAATCCCAATCAAGTTATGTTTTCAAACTGAATGGTGGAGCAGTCAATTGGAAGAGTTCTAGACAAAAGATGACTGCAGATTCAACTACCGAGTCAAAGTACATTACAGTTACGAAAGTGACAAAAGAAGCTATTTGGATCAAGAAGTTCGTTATGGAACTTAGATTGGTTCTGAGCATAATAGACCCAATACTGTTGTATTGTGACAGCAATAGGGCTATTGCTCAAGCCAAAGAATCAAGGTCTCATCAAAGGTCTAAGCATGTACTCAAGAGATATCACCTGATCAGGGAGATAATTGATAGAGGTGATATAAAGATAGAGAGAGTTCCCACATATCAGAACATCTTTGATCCTTTAACTAAACCACCTTTTTAAATAAAATTTGATTCTTGTGAATTCGCATATGGAATTAGATACAAAGGCGATTGGCTTTAGTGCAAGTGGGAGATAGTTAAAGTAGTACTCTAAAGGCAATCACTTTTGGCACTTTTGTACTAACTTTATTTTGATTAATAAAGCGAAAGGCATTTTCATTAATTTGATATTCATTTATATATGAATTTATATTAATCTTCATGATATAAAACATAGCATGAAGGAAATCATAATGAGATTCCTATCATGTGAAATTATGTTAGTATCTAAATAATCACTAGTCATAGGATTAATAAGACAGGACATTATTAATCCAGACAGACTAGCACATATTATACTCCTTGATTTGTTCAAGCAGTGGATCTCACAAACTGTAAGCATGAGATGTTTAGAGTTATGGATGCTTACTAAGGGTAGTAAATACATCGGATAACCCACAATGAGATTATTATATGGATGATCTATCAAATGTCAATGATCAATCTCATCATAGTAATGGTGCAAATATCCTTAGACTTGACGTACTCAAGGATATCTTTGATTTTAATCCTGTGTTTTGACATCATTCTTTGTTACCTCAAGAAGAGGTCACTCTTTGGGTGGTGATTGGGTATAACTATTGGTATTCGAAAGTAATTAGGTAGCCAATAAAGAATTCACCACTCCTGATAGAAGGAGATGATACCCACGACCTCTTGTCAGGGTCATTACTCGGGAGTCTCTGGCCAGAGCAACTACGTGTCATGAAGAGAGTCTTCAATGACATATAGAGTAATAAGATCCTAGGACAAGAACTAACATCACTTAGATAAGATGTGACATAATCAGTCTAGTGGGAGTTGGCACATAGCCCATACTCCGAACTAAGTGGGGTATAGTATGGTGAAAGGACGGATTGCACAATAATTGTCTATGAATAGGTTTATAAGTCAGAGAATTAACTATAGAAGAGTTCGTGTGTTAATCCACTTATATTCTGACAAATTGGCATCAAGCAACTCTTCATGATTTGCTTGAATTAAGAGTTAATTCAAGTGCATAAAATAACTGGGAATCTAAAGGTCAAACGCATAAAAGATCGGATGAAAAACATAGGATGTATTAAGTAGGCCACGATCATGGCACGAATGAGTACATAAGTGAGTATGTACATGAGATTCTAACCACTTCTTACACAGCTAAGTGAGAGCATAAGGGCTCTAGAAGAGTTCTAGAGTGAGAGAGAGGTGTCAAGAGTTTTGTTCTTGCAATTTATGTAATTGTTGCATGAATCAAAGTGCATGCAACAAGAGTCTTGATCTTTCTTTTCATTTTAAGCATCTACTAGAACTCATCTACTTTGTTGCTCAAATTACCCTTACAAATTGTTTTTTCTTAATCTTTGTGTATTCTTGGTGATCAAGGAAGGGTTAAGTGTTTGCAACAACCCAAATAAGGAGAAGAAACAAGAAAGGAAGAGAAACAAAAGGTAAAAGTTTTATATTTCATGTTCTTTTACATATCCATGCATGCACGTATGATTATGTTTTTTTTTAGGTTGTTATGGTGTCGGAATTTAGATTCCGACACTTTCGCTGCATTCTCATGCATGGGATGCATGTATACATGGCAAACCCAACAAATAGTTGCTAATTAAGCCATAATACATTTTTCATTTAGTGGAAATGATTAATTGGATCAATAAGTTCTTTAATGAAATTAATATAGTTCCTTGCATTGTTCAAGGCAGTAATCTACTATGGAACATTAAAGTCCTTGGGCATGTAAAAGAAAATAAGGTCTCATTAAAGATCCAAAGATATATTTAGGCAATTTTTCTTAATTATGATAATAATTAAGATGGAAGTTGTAAGGTTTAAGCAAGTGCTCACTATAGAGAATCTTGTAGAATTCTCTTTTTAAGTCACTGCTCCAGTAGTAGCATAATCATTATATGGTGATATAGTATGAGATACTTAAATGATTGGCTTAGTGCGAGTGGTAGATTGTTAGTTATGCCCCATAACCAATTGATTTGGTTTTAGTTTAGTGACAATTATTTAAAGGCATTCTTTATCTTATACATGTTTAGATATATATAATAAAGTTTATGGGATAATTATACATTACAAAGGAAATTATAATAAGATTATAATTATGAGATTCATATTGTATTTATGTATTATCCCTAAATTGTTTCTAATCATTGTTTTATTAATACTGGACATTAATAGAATGCAAAAAGACTAGCACGCATTATGTTTTTCCTTATGTAGGAAGTAGTCAATCTTATAGGCTACAGTATAGTGATACTTAAATAAATATGTGAGAGCTTATTCGAGAATAAGTTCACTGAACTGACCTAATATGAGAAATCCATTTGGAACATTACCTGTATGTCTATAGAATTCTTATTATGATGATTATATAAGTAATCTTTTGAATTGAGATCTCCAAAGTTATCTTGTATAAGGATTGCTATGATCCTATTTAATCATCAATCGTTTAGTCGGTAGTCATTCGATGTAGCATGAATTATATGGAGGTAGTTGTGTGATCAAGATAGGATTCATCACCCTAAAGTAATCAGGGAGAATGTTATGTTGTTCTCGATTAGTATTGATTCGGGAAATCCTTGGGCAAGGTAGAATGACATTTTATAAATAATTTACAAATGTTATTAATTGAATTAATAACTAATAATGAAGAACTAATATGATTGGACTCAAAATAGTAGATATTAATTCCATGCTCTGTCTAATTGGAATATTGTATGATGAAAGAATTGAATTATATGCACAGAAAAGTTATTCAAAACTACTTTGACATTTTTAAATATTTGAGTGGTCATAATTTGTTGTTAGACACTAATTTTGATCTATGATTATAAATTGTTTAATTAAAGAATTAAAGATAAATTAAAAGGAGTTTTAATTTATCTAATTATAATTATAAATTATAATTATAATTTATAATGATTGCTAATATATTTGGGAACCTAATGGGTCTTACATATAGAATGGGTTTAAGAGAGCAAATTTAATTTCACCAAAGTTGGATTTGATTGTAAAGTTTGAGAAACTTTATAATTAAACATGAGATATTTAATAAATAAGGATCAATATGAGATATTGAATCTTATATGGGCATAATTGGTATTCAATTAGAATTATTTGTAATTCTAATTAAAGTTTAATTGAAATTAGAATTTAATTTCAATTTAATTACTAAAACGTTCAAAGCTTATTATAAATAGGCTTAAGCTCTATGGAGCTAGTACTTCATGCTTGACCTTTTTGTAAGAGTTACAGAGTTCTTTCAACCTATTCTATGGATACCGTTAGAGGCCAGACACTTATGCGATTATGGTGGTTGAGAAGGATCAATTTCGAGAACAGTTCGAGGGATAGGACAAGATTAAGATCAAGCTTCAGAATAAGGTACGAATTAAGTTTCTGCTTTATTATGATTTATGCTAATCCTTTTACATAATTAAAAATATCTTAGTTTTTGGGAAATCAAAAATCACGAAAAAAGTTTTGCGATTATTCTGTTGTTGTTGCAATCGGATCCTAACTCAGTTTCCTAATAAAAACATATCCTAATGCTCACCTATCAACATCCCCACATTTGAATATTTGCTTGTCCTCAAGCAAAATAAATACAATTAATCAATTCTACCACTTCATTATCACTAAGACCAAAGCATACAATCCCTCAAATTCAAACCAACTCAAATATCAAGTTATTGCACATATCATAACTACTTTTTCATTGGTGCACATAAGCAAACTCATAATTGACACAATCACTCAAAGATAAGTAAAGGTGCAGAATGAATTTTCCTCATGATTTTCACTCACTTATCTCAAGTGATTATAGGTTAGTGTTTCACTCAAACATGTTATAGGAAACTACACTACCATAGGCTTGTTAATACACCAATTCTCCTCTACAATGATTGCATGCATAAATAGATCAAAAGGGCTTGTTTAAGATTGTAATGTGTTAAGGGTTAAGGTGGGTCAAAAGAAGGGAAAGAGGGTTAAGCACAAGTATAAGTAAAGTAAAAAAGAATGGATAAAATGGGATAACAAAACATAACTCCGAAGCATCCAAACATAACTAATGTAGTACTCTGCACTCATTTGTGCTACTCGATTGTTCTTCCCGTTTCTTGTCTTTTTTTCTTTTCTTTTCAACACTCTTTTTTTTTCCATTTTTTCATACATGGAAGAACTATGAATACAAAAGTAGCTATATAAACTGTAATCCACAAGCAGAAATATACTCAACTTAACTCGAAATTTTTTTTAACACAATCTCAACTAATGTATTATTTAATACTTTACTAAGCTTGTAAAAGGGTAGGATAATGAGGTTTAAAGTTTTAAAAATTTAGGTGTTTTCAAGAAAAAAAAGGTTAAGGCTCAATGGGGGTAGCAAGGGATAATTAATGGGTAGGTCATTTGAGCTAAGGGTTAACACAAAAAGGGCCTGAATCACCTCTATTAAGCATGCATCTAGTAGACTAAAATCGATTCAAAGCAAGTTCTGAAGGTAGTAACCTAAGGAAGTAGCACTCAACAAAGAAATGACATGACTATAGATGGAGTCATATAGCTCAATCCTCACTTTGGCTCAAATGAAAACTCATTATGCATCTCTACACTACCTCATTGTTCAAATGTCAATTTATGATTAAGCTTATGTAACCAACTACATTTCATCACTCTATATGGTTCACTTTCTACTCAAGTAACCTAATTCGAGTTCAAGCATGCATTCAATCTAATTCCAACTAGTATGACAGACTTTCATGGTAATATTTATCAAAGTGATTCAAGTATGGTTCCATTGCTGAAACAAAGCCTATATAATATGCCTAAACATGTAAAAAATGCAATTACAAAAGTCAAAGTCACCTCCCCACACTTAAAGTTCACATTGTCCTAAATGTGACAAGACATCCACTAAATATTGGAAAATGACCTCAAGCCAAACAAAAGAAATTGGAATACACAAATGACATGAAACCAAACAAAAGATGAACTTGAACCAAACAAAAGAAATAACATGAAGATAAACAAACATGAAATAAAATGATAACAAACAAGAGAAACAACAAAATTAAAAACAAAAGGGTAAGAAAAGCTTAGTTAGATGATGGTGACGATGGTGTTTGTGAAGGAGTTTCAAAATTGTTCCTCTGACAAAAGTTAAGGAACCTCTTCTTCAAGCTATGCTGCTCCTTATGGACTTTTCGCATTTGGGTTTCGAGCTAGTTGATTTGGGATTTCATTTGTTGAGACTTGGCAACCATTTGGTCTAGGATTTGTTAAAGTCGATCGACCTCCACTGGTGCACGTGGTTCCTCCTCAACTGCTTCTGCCTCTAGCTCCGGCATTGCTCTGGATGTGGAGGGTCAGGAAGTGGTTGTACTCGTGCCCCTCCTGCTCCTCGCTACAGTGCGCATACGAGGATCTCGGCGTTCCATAGAATGGAACTCCAAAATCTCAAAACACCTTAAATATGATATGTCAAACATATCGTGTGGAGTTGTGCACAAACTCTCTATATTAACTTTATAAAACACACCCAAAGCAGAAGCAATATGAGACATTCCAAAAAAAGAACTCTGTTTATTAACCACACTCACTATTGATTGAAAAATCCTATAAGGTGTGTTGATTTTAAGTTTTGGCTCCATGCACCATAAAAAGAAAGGTTCTTTTGCTAAGCATTTATTACTTTTCATTTTATTAAACACAGTCAGACACATAAATTTATGTAAAAGTAGATGCTTAGTACTCTGGATTAAGGAATTTGGTGCATTGTGTGAGTCAAAATGTTCTTCACCTGTGAGAGTGTTCCAATAAGAATTGACATCAAAATCAGCGTGACCATCTACAATTTTGCATTCGACAAGTTGAAAATTTTATGCATGATAGAATAATCAAGTTTAAAAATATCTCCAGCTAACCTAAACCAAAACACATCCATTTTTTGGTTATATCGAACTGTTGTGAAAAACTCTAAAGTTATAGTAGCATAAATAGGTATATCGCATTGAACAAACCTATTCCACCCTATGTT
>JANZXP010075469.1:0-10412 GCA_027576715.1 Erythroxylum flavicans
GTGAGGTTGCGAGGTCGAGTCGCAGCCAAAGCGGACAATTCTGATTAAGGTTGGATGCCGCGGTATCACCCGCAAACGCACGCCGCAGTATAACCTGCAAACACCTACGGGTGGGGTGTGGGGTCCAACATCAATCCACTAATATCGTGTAAAAAGACCAAATTGGACTTAATTTGTACCAAAAGATCAAATTGCCCTTTCACGCATTTAATTGACTAACTAACAAAATTAAATCTCGAAAACATTCCACAACTGTCTTATTTTCAAATTAACCATGAAATACTCTAATTAGGGTCACTACTGGTTGATAGGATGCTTTTAAATTTTTGAATGGGTTTAAATTCATCAATACCCATTATTCTCCAAAAAGGGAATTTTAGTCCAATAATTTCATATTACTTGACTTCTATTCAAACAACCTCCATTTTGATCCGTTTCAATTCCTATAGACTCCAATCCTAATTTCAGAGCTCTTTTTCATATTTTGAAAATATTTGGTAACTTTTCAGCTGTCCGAAAGAATTTTTTGATTGAATATGGAAATCACTAAATGCCATCAAAATTATCTAGATTTTATTCCAAAGTGTCACCAAAATCTCCGAAGCACATTTTGGGGCTTTTAAAGCCCGTTCGGACTCATTCCGTAGCTTTTTAAATTTTTCAAAAATTTTACAAGAAATTTTCGGTTGAGGCTAAAACAATCTTTGGTCTATCCATGATCTCCATTATAACCTCAATAATACTTTCTAAACGCTTAAATTACTCTAGTATGCCATAAATAGAGCATACTTTATAAAATGCATGTGTAGTACAGTACACAATACAATAATCGAATTAGGATATTACAACTAACCCCTATTTCTTTAGCATTTAAATAACATACATTAGAGGAGAGTTAAGATCTTGGAATGCCATGTTATGAAACTTCGAGATATTGGCTCTGAATCGAAGCTTAAACATAGGACAAGCCAAGTGAGTTCTAGTTACGCACCTCCATAACAACACCAACATGTCTCATGAAATGAAGAATCCAAAGAGGAGGAAGAAGGCTGGGAGAAGGTGCTTGAAATGTTGGAAGAGAATAACAAGCACCTTGAGGGTCATATAGACATTATAGAGGCATAAATAAAGGAGGTAGTGTTCCATCAACATTGTCAATCAAAGAAATTGTTAAAGTTTTTTGTCATGTAAGGTGTCCGCAACTCATCTCCTACACCATCACCACCCCAATCATCATAAGTATTCTTGCTCTCATTTGTTATTTATTTTTATTTCTTTTACTTTTTTTGTTTCAATTTCCATATAGAGGACAATGTGTTGCTTAAGTGTGGTCACATATATGCATTTGCATGTCACTTATATGTGATTTTGTATTTACATTATGCTAGTTTTTGAGTAGGTTGGCATTATGTGACCATTTGGTGTGTGCATTGTCTGAATGTGTTGATGACATAAATTAAACAAAATTGGCGAACCTTTGAACATGGCCATTTAAATTGTAAACTCATATTAATTTGTGAATTTTGTGATTCAAGTTTCTTTAGGATGAATACGCATGTTACTTAGGATATGACATTTATTATTTTACTTTATGACATTTGTTTGGATATATTTATAATTACATTCATTTAAATTGTTAGGCATCATTAGTAACCTTTCATTAGATTGATTCAATAAGAAAAAATGAGGTAGGCTAAGTAATCTAAAAAAAGTGCATTAAATAAAAATTCCTATTCCATTGGTCCTTTTTAGGAAAATTAGGATAAGAATAAATGTGATAGCAGTTGAGAGTTATGATATAGCTGAGTAATTGGGGGCATTCATAATAAAATGTTTTTCTTCACTTCAAAAGGCTACATTGACACTCCAACCAAGCTAAATAAAAAAACATAACTTATTTAAGTAATTGGGGGACATTTATGACAAATTTTTTGTCTTTACTTCAAATGACTAGGTGATTGTTAAGAAAATCTAAAAAGATGGTACTTGCAATAAAATTAAACCTACTAATCTTTTAAAAATAACAAGAATTTTCATAAAGGTTACTTAATGATAGTTCATCTTTTTAACTGATCAATAATAATAAGTTCATGCTTACAGTGTCATGGGTGTATGAATAGATTTCAATATTTTGATTGATATGTATATTCAAATCAAAGTAATTATACATAAATCGAATAAGTTAGCATGTTGGAACTTTTTTTTGCATTGTTGCATGATTACGAGTTTTTGTGTTTTGTTTCTTTTTTTTGGTTTTAGTTTTGATGGGATAAGCCAAGATTTAACTGTGGGGATGTTCATTGGTGTATAATATAGTTTTTTTAGAGGTTTAAGTGTTTTCTTAGATGATAGTCATGTGTTTAGGACATAGAATTGTGTTCTTATTAGTTTTTTATGTATTTAAATTGTTTGATTATTTTTAAGGGTTGTTTGATATGTTTGTTAGTAAATGGAAATAGAAAGACTTTAAGAATAAAAACAATCATGATTGTGCATTTTAGCTACATGGGGATGAACCCTATAGCCTGATCATGCATGGAAGCTATGCACGTTCGTGCCGGAAAGTCTAGATGGTGATGCACAATCATACACAGACAATTTCTAGCTCACAATATTTTTGTATTCTTAACATTTCAGGGTTATTTTTGGAACCAAAACAAGTAGGAAACCTTAAAAAGAACCCTAGAAGAATCAAGAATTATTTAAACCAAAGAAAGACACCAAAAAGGAGGTTGAACATCATAAAAAAGGAGATTAAAGTGGAAACATCAATATCGACTTGAATTTTCTAAAATTTCTAGATCAAGGCTTAAAACTTCTTTTGTTTTCTCTTCTTATATTTCATAATCTTAGATTTTATTTTGATCAGTGGTGTGTTGAACATGATTATGGATATCTAAATCTATATTAGGGATTATTCTTGAATTTTTTGTTTAATTTTATTCCTGGTGAATTCGATATAGTATTGCTTTGTTGTATTTTTCATACTTATACTTAATAAGAAATTAAGAGATTGAATCAAACTATATGTGTTAATTTGTGCAATTTAGAGTTAATACTTAATGGACCTACAAATATCAGACCAATAAACAATTCAATAGAGATCTTAATTGTGAGTGAATTATCCTTAAGATTGCCTTAAATCCAATTGTGTAGCTAGGAGTAGTTTTGTTAATCAAAAGGCTACAATTTAATTATTATTTATTTTAATTGGGATTACTTGATTAAATCTTTAGAGGGTAATCAAAATCTTAGGATATTTAGGATCAATATAATTAAATTAACAAGATAATGGAAAGACAATATAAGGATAGAATGACCCCTAAGTTTCCATTATTGATTAATTTCGTTCTTATTGCTTGCTTCACTTAATTGAAATGTTTAGTTTTATTAGTTTATTTTAATTTCGATTATTTTAATTCAATTAATTCAAACTTTATTCAATCCTTGTAGGAATGATGTCTTTTATACTATAAGTTAGTATAAAAGTTTACTATATAAAAACTAAGGAAATAGCTCCCACCTTTCTATCCTAGTTAACATGATGGAGAATATTGAAAAAATATTTAAGAACTTTCTCTTGTGATGAAAATTTATCTATTTAAACATGAAAATGTTAAGTGTAAAGAGTTGGTCAATCAAAGAAAAATGAAGGTGTAGCATTGTTTCCATCAAAGCTATAAACAAAATGCTCTTAGCTAAGATAATATGGAAGCCCTTTAATGACTAGGAATCATTTTTTGTTCCATTGAATCTATACAATTCCTATAATGTTAAATTTAGGAAATAATTGGTGTTGAAACCTATAAAGCTTCTTAGCTTAGATATGGATAACCTACACAGGTCTAATCCTAACCTTATCACTAAAGATTCTATTAAATGGCTAAGACAAAAATTTATGATCTTTCGCAAACAATTCCTATTTAGAATTATTCACAACTTAAGACTAAAAAGTGTTATAGGTTAAGCTAACCTACTTTAAGCAAAATCTCCATAAAGCATATTATGGCCAGCCATATTTCAAAAGTTGAACACAATAGATAGATTAAAATAAAACCACTCTGATAACAAATTTTAGAGGTTATTTAACCGAGAAAATGATTCTTTAGCATTTATTTTTTATTAAACTTTTGCTAAGTAGCTCTAGTCACAAATCCAATTCTTTTGTAACTAATTATGTGTGGAATAGGATTGGTAGAACATTTTCAAGTATTCAAGGAAAGTAATCTAAAAAAGTAAAGAAGACCTCACTGTATTCAAGTTGGCCTTAATCTACAACATTTAATTTATTTGGAAAGAAAGAAATATGAGAACATATGAGAATTTTATAATAGCACTCTCTTAAAAATAAGACAACTAATTATAGTGAGGGGAATCTCTAACCACACTAGCACAAACATAGATGTTATATGGAATTTAATTTAAAACCATAGTTCCTTTCTACATCTATAATAGCTTGTGATCAATACTAGGTTGTTATAGCTTAGCCAGAATTATTTTAGTTGTCAGGTTGTCTATATCCTTATTTGTAATTATTTGTATTGATTTCTTTTAACTTTCACACTTGATGATGTTTAATTGTATTCTATTTTCAACTTATAGAAAACATTAAAGCATTACCATTTTTAAGTTAAAGTAAATTAAAATGATAAAGTAACTTAACGGAACACAAAACTAAAAAACAAGAGCTTTCATGGAAAAACAAGTCTCTACGAAACCAAATTAGCTACTATTTATATTTACTTCCTTACTACTAACAATATTAGTAACCAGTTAAACTAACTCACTAATTTATATTAAAGGTTTTGTAATAGAATATAGGTAACAATGTAATATTAGGACTTAAGTAGGTTGAATCCTAGTTATCCTTTTCTTAAGCTTGCTTCTGATGGTTCCAACTAGTTCTATGATTTTTTTATGATTAAAGATGCTTATTGTTTTTATAATATTCCATTTATGGCAACTTCTATTTTATTCTCATATTCTCATTACGCTCTTTTTGAATCTCGCTGGCTATATCACCTCTCTTATCAATCTGATCATAAAGCGTGTTAAAGTTTAGATATCCTTCTCCTCATATTAGCATGTTCTTGTTTTTCTTTCTTTTTAGAGGTTATAAATGCAGCAACTTGATAGTTGTGATTTGCATTGTGTTTTAGGGTTTAATTTGTTAAGTATTTAATGTTAATTTAATTTAAGTGTTTAGTGTGTATTTAGGTTTCAATCGTGTTAGTTTATGTGCTTAATTGTTTTCATGGGTTAGTATGAGTCTTTGAACTTAAATGTTATATTTTTTAGGTACCTTGATGGGTTTGTTAGTGTTTCAGGGTAAACGAAGAAGAATGGAAAAGTTTCGGAGAGTTTTAGGCTAAAAACATGGCCCACGATTGTGGCACAAGAGGCCACCATCATGATTGAAAGAGGAGAGCTGAAGGGACCTTGGCCACGATCATGCACTTTGGGCCACAATCGTGACAGAAAGGTTTAGGCACTAGCCACGATCGTGGTAGGCAGGCCCATGATCGTGGCCTGCATCGAGCTGATATAGAAACTCAAGTTTTGCATGATTTTTCAGACCATTTCAACCCTGGATTAAACCTAGGACATCCAAGATATAAAAGTAGCATTACAAGACAGAAAGACTAGTCTTGGATAGAACTTTTCACTTCAGCAATTTCAGAACCCTAGAGAGCTATTTAGTGATTTGAGGAAGGAGATGAAGGAAGAGAGACATGAAGATGAAGCTTGATGCAAAGTATTTCCCAAACCAGGTGGTTTCCCGCAGTCGCTGCCTCCACAAGTCCATTCCGATAGTATTTTTTATTTTTATTTCAATTTTGTTGATGTATGATTGATTTTTGTCTAAACTCACCTTCGAGATTTTGATTTTTGAGATTTATGAAATTTGATTGGTTATGTTTTAATTAAGTTATTCTGTGATTCAATATCTATTCTTAATAATTCGGCAACAAACTAAGAGGGTGAGCCGAGTGAATATCATCAATTTGGGCTAACGAGAGTTAGGTAAATTGATAGATAAGAATTGAAACAAACTGATGAAATCGTATAATGAGAGATCGAGCATAGATTCCCTGTAGGTTAATAGACAATTTTAGAACTAAGTTAGGTTTTGGGTCAATTTGTGTATCGAGATATCACAATTCCATATTTTAAATTAGGGATTATTAATTAAGTTTAAAGATTATAACTTGAGAGAGTAATCCATCCTAGGACTGTCTAGACCCGATAACTCGATAATTGCATAATTGATTAGATTTTCAGTAATTTTGGATTAAAACCCCATTTCTCTCAATTGGTAGTTTCTAGGTTGATTTTGGATTGGGTTATGTGATTTGCTATTTGTTATTATTTTCCGAATTTAATTCTTGTAATTGATTAATTTTCTGCATTATTTATTTATTTTAGACTGTTGCACTTTAGCTCCGCCTTAGATTTTAGGATTAGATTACCCCTGCTCGTGGGATCAACATCTTAGGTACTATGCAAGCGACCCGTGTGTTTGTGATATTATCGAGATTAAAATAGTAAAACTTAGCATATGTAAACCTACGATCAAGAGTTTGGTGCCGTTGTTGGTGAGGTGATTAGTTTAGTTCTTTAGTCTAAGGCATTATACTATCTTTTCTTTTTAAATTTAAAAATAAAAAAATTGGGGCATAAGGTAGATACACATCAAGACTTCTTAGAATGAGAATGAGACATCTAAAGAGTTAAATGCTAAGAAGATGTAAAAAGAACGATCATGAAGGATGTATATTATAGGGAGCAAAGGACTCTTACAAAATTCAATGAGCCCCAATTTGGTTGGGGAAATCATCATCCTTATATAAACCCGTACACCTCGAGGTGGCAAAACCACCCCGAATTTTATTATTCCAATAATGTAGGGAATTATTTAAGACATCAAGACTTAGCTGAATTTCAACAAAATGAATTTAATTCATGGGATTCCAAGCCGAACAAAACCATGGATAAGCTCACAGACATGGAAGAGAATCAGAAGAGATTGGAAAAGAAGTTTGAGCAAGTAACCGAAGATCATGCATCTTCTGTTCATAATTTAGAGGTTCGAATATGCCAGCTTTTAAAGGAATTTTGTAAGTAAAGTGTGGAAAACTATATGCACAGCATGAAAGTAAATTCAATAGAGCCATATCAGGCTATCACACTTAATAATGGGGTAGAGCTAGAAGAACCAGCAAGAAATCAAGCTAATCCCAACCTTATAGAAGGCCAAGAACTAAGAAAAAGGATGAAGCAAAAGATGGAAACCCCTCATACTATCTGCCAGATCTTAGTACACCATGTTTGAACATCGAAAAATTTAGGATAAATGTCCATACAAAGAACCGTACTCTTTGGATTGATGATAATGAAGAGACTTTCAACATGAACGATGAATTTAAGAATCCAAAGGTTAGTAGCTCATTCAGGATAATCGATGTGTTCGAATCTTTTGAAGAATAAGAGGACGACGAACAAATGACAACAAACATAGAGTTTGAATTAGCAATGAAAGTCTCTGTTCGAGAAGCGAAAGAAGCAGAGGAGACGAAGGTGATTAAGGAAGAAAGAGAGCAACTCACCTTCGTATAGGACAAACTGTTGGATTCAATGGAAGATTTAAGGGGTTTTATTATTCACTGTTTTATTGACAGTTCACTTAAACGAAGAACATTATCGAACCTAATTGGACTTTATAATGTTATCGGCATTGTCCTTCTATTCTTCTTGCAATTTATAGCTTACTTACAAGCTACAAAATTGATATTGAACAAAAAGGGTGGAAGCAAGCTGCTTATAATTGATCCTGGTTGAGTTTTCAAGGAAAGAGCATCGAACTATCGACATTAAAAAAGCGATGCATGGGAGCCAACCCATGGAAAATCAGTTTCTTTGATTGTTTTTGTTAGAACATTTGAATTCTGTAGTTAGGTTTATTTTTTTATTTTTTGTTTTAGCATAAAAAAAAGAAGAAATAGGATTTCAAAATAAACTAGATGGACTGATCAAACAAGTAAAGAGAGTTGAAAAGGGACTACAAAAGAATCAGGAAGTTAAATCGAAAAGATGGGAAAAGAATAAAGAAGAAAAAAATCATTAAGAGTGGAAAAATTGTCAGCCACGTTCGTGGCCTACGACTATGCAGAACAAAGGAAAAAATAGCAGGCCATGATTGTGACCTATCAAACCACAATCATGACCTACAACTGGGCAGTAATAAAGAGGGCGCGAGTTCTTTATTTTTTTTTACCATTTTTGTAACCACCAATATATTCAATTCTAACTTCCTTTTTACATTCACTTTCATTTTAAACTTTATCTCTCTAGACTTCAGGCTTACAAACACTCTCCCATCTCTCTAAAAGTTTTTTCAACCCAAAAATTCTTCCAAATTCTAGCCAATCATGCCACGCATTAAACAATCAACCCGACAGGAGCCATATAGATGACAGCAAGTTGTGGGACGTGGATGAAGAAAATGCGTAGCAAACTTTGGCGCACCCTTCCCAATCTACACAGAGGAGGAAGGTACTTGTTTTCGATCCCTTCATGCTTGACAAATTGTGGTTCCTAGGTACTTTGATTTTGACACATTTGAAAGGCTAGAGTTGCGTGAGCGAGTAAAAAACCTAGCTGAGAGGATCCAGTGGGCTCAATTCATATGATTTCAATTTCCTATTTATGAGGAGCTTACATTGGAATTTTTCACTTCCCTGACATAAGACCTTAAGAATCCAAATGAATTATGGTTTAGGTTAGGAGGACGAGCCTATGAATTAAATGTCAAAATCATGTGCGAGATGTGTGGATTTCCTGAATCCTTCATTAACGACAATCATGAAGACTTTTGTCCTTCCTAGTACTGAAATGAGCTTACTAGAATCGAGCAATTTCATGCAAAGAATGCTCATAACAACATTATAAGGTCCTATGAACAGTTGTTGCTACACAAATTTGTGTGTCAGCTGGTTTTCAACAAAACCGAAACCAACAAGTGTTCCACAATGGAACTTTTTATATTGTGGTGCATGGACCATAGTATTCCAGTATGCACATCTACACTTGTTCTAAATGCCATTATTGCAACTCCACATAAGAGGAGTAACAATCTAGGAATGGGGTATATTGTGTCTGCCATTGTAGAATATTTTGTCACAGAACAGAGGTGACTAACTGTTCATCTCCCGGAATTCCTAAACCAACACCACTTATTGCGAGTTAATATCCTTCATTCCCACAACATGGAACGTAGGGAAATCAGCGAAAAGACACATGTAAGAGGTAGGGCCAGTCAGGCTAGTTTGAGCTCAGTGCCACCTCGGCAAGTAGAGGAGGACTCTACTAGTGAAGAGTCTAAGGAAGAGGAAGAAGAACATGGCTGGAAGGAAGTTTTGGAGGCAATATTGGAAACTAACAAGACACTTACGGAAAACACTAGAATGGTGAAGGAAATGGTGCAAACACAACAACACTAGAGCCTGGATATCTGACGGATTCATCAGTATTTTGAGTCTTAAGACATTCAATTGCTGCCTCCGAAACTATCACCACCTCCATCTCCATAGGACTTATGTCTAACCCAATTTTTTCATCCAGCTATTTTGCTTTTTCAAATTAGCCTTCATTTCTAATTTTTATGTTTATTTTTCTATTTGCTTTCAATTCTGTTGTTTCTTGTCTTTTATGTGTTGTCTGCTCTCTTCTCACATTGAGGTCAATGTGTTGTTCAAGTTTGGGGAGGGATTATGTGTTTTTCTTTTGAATGTGATTTTTGCATATTGTATGATAGTTATTAAGCTATATGTTGTGAATTGTTTGAATGTGTCAATGGCTTAGATGGAGTGAAATTTATTTAATTTTGAACATAGTCTAGGAGGTTGTAAATGATCAATAGCTCGTAAAATTAATGAATTAGAAGACTTTGGATAAATATACAGCTTAAGTAGGATTTAGTGTAAATTTAGCACCCTGTAGCTTGTCATATTCATTCATAATTTGAGGTCTTTCTACTTAAGTAGCTTAACTAGTATTTTTTCACGGAGATGAGTAGCTTAAATAACAAAGTGGGCAATAAAAAACCTTTTTTTGTTAAATAATTCAGTATTCCACTGGACTTCAAGTTATGAATAGAGCTAGTAGCTAATTGAAAATGTGATAGAGCTGAGTAACCGGATCGACACGCATCACAAATGTGTGCCTTCATGTCAAAAGGTTATAATGATGTTTCAACCAAGCTGTTTAATAAAAGCATGACTTCCTTGAGTAACCAGATCGACATTCATTACCAATATTTGCCTCCGCGTAAAACACTAAGTTTGTGTTAAAAATAATAATAACATAAAATAAAGGGCTTTTGCTTAATAAAAACCTACCGACTGTGTGGTAAG
>JANZXP010075500.1:0-10411 GCA_027576715.1 Erythroxylum flavicans
TTTAGTGCTTAGACCTCCTAAAGTCAAATTAATGGAGAACAGATGGTTATTTAAGCTAAAAGAAGGAATAACAGAAGTTGAACCAAGAATTTACAAGGCAAGACTTGTAGCTAAGGGGTATAGGCAGAAAGAAGGAGTTGACTACAAAGAAATATTCTCACCAATAGTTAAATTTAAGACAATCAGACTCATTTTAGTGTTTGTTACTGTCTATGACTAGGAAATCCATCAAATGGATGTCAAGACAACCTTTTTATATGGAAAGCTAGAGGAGATTATCTACATGAAACAACCAGTTGGTTTTGTAGACAAAGATAAGTCTGACTATGTCTGCGTGCTTCAGAAGTCCTTATATGAGCTGAAGCAAGCACCTAGACAATGGAACAAGAAGTTCCATGAGATAGCAAGTGAGATGAACTTTGTAAGAAGTACCTATGACTACTGCTTATACTACAAGAAATTAAGAGGGACAGAGGCAGTCTTTATGCTGGTCTATATAGATGACTTCATTATTGGTAGAAAAGAGCTAGGCAAAATAATTAAAGTGAAGAATACTCTGAGCAAACATTTTGAAATGAAAGATTTGGGAGAAGCTTAGAAGCTTTCAGGGATGTAGATTATAAGGAATAGGAGGGAAGGAAAACTTTGGTTGAATCAGCAGAGTTACATACAAAAAGTACTTACTCAGTTCAACATAGAATAAGCAAAGCCTACCTCTATCGCTATAAGTTCACACCTTCAGATGGTTGCTTGTAAGAACCCCCAAACTGAAGAAGGAAAGAAAACTATGTTAAATTACCCCTATGATGTTGGAGTTGGTAACATCATGTATATGATGTTATGTACCAGACCTAATCTTGCACATGCTATAAGCATTCTAAGCAAGTTCATGTCCAATCTTAGTTTTGAACACTGGCAAGGACTGAAGAATGTCTTCAGATACCTTACTAGAACCCTAAGCTATGGATTGTGTTTGACTAAAGCTAAGCTAGCTAAAATCAACAGTCTAAGCCTACATGGATATGTAGATGCAGACTACGCAGCAGATAAAGACACAAGGGAATCAATTTCTTCATACTACTTTACACTAGCAGGAAGCACAATAAGTTGGAAGGTACAGCAACAATCAGTTGTATCACTCTCAACTACAGAAGCAGAGTTCTATGCAATTACAGAAGGGGTAAAAGAATCAACATAGTTATCAGGCATCCTAAGAGAAATTTGAGCTAACCTAGCAACAGCAATAATTTACACTGACAGTCAAAGTGCACTATATCTGAGTGAAGACCCGGTCCTGCATGAGAGGTCCAAGCATGTTGATGTTCGACTCCATTTCGTGAGAGATAGAATAGCGCAAGGCTTCTTCAACTTGGAGAAAATCACAGGAGAGCAAAATCCTTCAGACTTCGGGACAAAAGTATTAACTAAAAAGAAATTTATTTTCTATAGGGACTACTTACAGATTACAGAAGAGCCTTGACTTCGAAGATCAATCCATCCAATCTCACTGGAGTGGTGAAAATTAGGGTTTCGGTTTTCAAAATCACTCTTGGGTTTTTGTTCAGAGTGAAGATTGATGGAGTAGGAGGGAATAATGTGATAAGAATCACGTATACTCCATCAACCAACACTCAGAAACATTAAACATAAGAAAAGATGAAGAATCGAAGGTAAGAAGAAGACATGTCTTAAGCTGTCGAAGAGGTAACGAGAAACTCTCGAATGTTCTTATCAGTATGAAACTAAAGACTAAGCTCAAAATCTACAGTTACAAGGAAAAATAAAGCAAAACATAGAGTGTTAAAAAAAACACTGAAAACTTGATGAAACGCTGCTTACAAGGAGGGAATTTAAGTAATGCACTTGATAGGTACATGAAGTCACCTTAAGCTGATCCCTTGTATATTTGTAATGTTAACAACATGAAGGAACCAGCTGATATGGAGCCTATATATAAAGACAAAAGTAGTCATTAGAAGACACAAGAGACTTCATTATTTTCACTACACTATATTCAAATATCTGTGAGTGTAAGAATTGAGTGAGAAAAATATCAGAGAGTGCTAGAGTACTTACATATGGGTACTAGGAGAGTTTCTGTAGATTCTTTGCAAGTGTTTTCTAAAAACACTTAATCTCTGTACAAGTTCTCATCTTCTTCTTCATACTAGTGGAAACCACATCAGTGGGAACCTTGGATGTAGATAGCATTAAAGCTATCGAACCAAGTAAAATCAATGTTTTTTACTTTTCTGCAACTTTCAATTCCTACAAGATTAACAATCTTTATCAGTCTTTGTTTGAACAAGATAGCAGTACAACACTCATATCCTAACAGCTTCCTTAATCTCTGTTCAATTTCATTACCTATTTTATTTTACTTGCTTAGTTTTATTTTCATTAAATTAAAAATCTAAAATAAATCTTTAGGCTGGATAATAGGAGAAGGGTAATTACTAGTATTTATCGTCTTTATAGGATCGACCCGTATTTACTAGTACTAGCTACAACTACGTTGTACACTTGCAGTTATTACAATATTGACTAACTCAAAATAAGTCAATCAAACACCTTCAAATGTCTACTTCAATTTCACACCTTTAAATGTCTACTTCAATTTCCTTTCTATCCCACAATTGAGAAAATATTGAATATGACAAGTCTAAGTCTTAGTCAATTACATCTGCATACTTGGAATTTGTTAATTAGGTTCATTGTTACCTTCCATATGATGGAGGTGCCTCTAACCTTGAATTATTTAAGTACTTATAAAAATTCATGTTTATGGGGATAAAGAGTGGATGTTATAACCTAACTATTAGACAGGGATATTGAATGCATATAGTTCCAAATGGGTTACACTTTTGGAAGGAATGGTTCATCTTCTTATGGAAGGATTTAAATAATAGGTTTCTTCAATGAGATAAGGACAATGCATCTTTAAAGTTCATATCCCGTAAACTTTTTAGATATAATTATTCCTTTTGTGCATCAAGAGGAACTTGTGCATGAAAAACGCTTAATTTGTTTATAAATTTTTTGTGGAGAGAGTATCCATATGGATTTTTATTCTTTATTCTCTGTTGCTTAGTGCCTTCAAGTATCTTACTAAAATATATATCGTATTTATAAAAGCCATAAATGCTTAATAATACTAACAATGGCTAAGGCAACGAAGGAAAGAGGCCTACCTATGTGATATTCCAAAGAAAGGAATATGTAAAGGGTGATGCATAGTGATAAGGTCATTGTCATCAAGCAAACCAAGTAGGCTTAACAATGTGATCTTCCAAAGAAAGGAATAAGTAAGGGATGACAAATAATAATAAATAATAATAAGATCACTGTCATATAGCAAACCAAGCCTACTATATTTTTCCATATCTCCTTATCTTCTCAATCTTCATCTATTCACTCTTCTTATCAAGTGTAAAATGAAATCATCCTCCCTATTCCAAGTAGGTCTGCAAGGTTCGAAAAATGCTTCTTCCCTAACTTTAACTAAAGAAGATTGATACCATCTTTGACAAGATTAGAAGTGGATTTGGACATTGTCCTCCTTAGGGACATACAAAGCATAGAGGACATAACTATCATTCGCTTACATATGTTTGTTAAAAAGCATCTTGAAAATGTAATACACTTAGCATTTTATGTTTTTTCCACTTTATTTCAAGCTTGAATTTGAATTTTTCTCAATCTATCACCTCTATAAGCATAGGCTATTAAATACTTTCTAAAAAACTTATTAGGGTTGTCAAAAAGAAGTAAAAGGTTAAGAACATAGTTATAAAGGCCTATGGTGATCTTGAGTTTTTTAAGACAAAAGAAGGAGGCTATCGAGGAACAATTGTTCAAGTGTCTCAACAAGCTTGAGAGGGAGATTACAACATTGAAAGGTGAAGTCATAAGCCTAATGGGTAAAAGAGATGGTCTTGAAAAGAAGGAAAAAAACATTATAAAAGACAACTTTAATTTTGACTTCAGTTCTCATTATTATAGTTTCAAGTGCTTCAAAAATTAAAACAATGACAATCTCATAAGTGCAACCTTCATAGAGTTTGAGGCCAATAGGAAGATTAAGTTAAACAAGTTTTTAAAAATATCGTTTATACATATGGATATTATTGATGTGCTTGGTGAGCCTAAGCCTACTTAAATCAAAGGCCGTAATAAGTTTTATAGGATTAATGGAGAGGATAAGGTCACTAACCCTACTGGTGGAGCATCACCTAACCTTAACAGTACAGACCTTGCTTCCTTCAATAATGCACCTCTCCTAATCTAGGCCCTTAGTTTCGTTTCCTTTTTAATTGGGGGTATAAAAGCATAGATGGTTGAGGGAGTTTAATCCATTTATGCTTTTGTTTGTAAAAATTTTCTTTTATTAAATTTTTAGACTTGCTTTTATCAGTGAATAACTCTGATCTAGTATATATAAATGTCTTATTAGGCTTGCGAAGTCTAGCTCTAATTACTTAATCAATTCTGAACAAAAGATGAATATGACAGGCATATAGAGTCTAGCTCTAATGTGATAATTAATTTTAAATAAAAGAAGAATTTGATAGGCCTGTGGAGTACATCTCTAATGTCTTAACCAAATTTTAAGAAAAAAAAGAACATGGTTACCCGGAGGAGTCTAGCTCATCAACTTTCACAAATTTAGAATGTTTCTAACCTGATAATTTTAGGCGTAAGAAGTTTAACTTAAATGAATTAATCAATCCGGAATAAAAAAATGAACATGACATGCATATGGAGTACATCTTCAATGCCTTCACCTATTTTAAAACAAAAAACAAACGCAATAGTTATGAGGAGTCTTCTTATGTGCCTTAGTACTCTTATTCCTTAATCAAATTTGAACAAAAAGTGAATATGATAGGCCTGTGGAACCAAGTTTTGAAACACAAAATAAATGTGAAAGCCTTGATGATTCTAGCTCCTTATCCTTATTAAATTTGGAATGCTTTTGATTTGATGATCATAGGTTGAGGATACTATCTCCTATTCCCTAACAAAATTATAAGAACTTGAACCTAATCATCATACTCTTAAGAATTTCAGGTCCTATTCTTTACAAAAATTTGAGAATTTAAATCTAATAATTAAGTGACAAGTAGCCTAACTCATTAGGCTACAGAAAAATTTGAAGAATTAAACTTGGTGATCGTAAGGATATAAAGTATAGCTCCTTTATATTGGCAAAATGAAATTTCTATTAGTTGTTCTTTTATAATTGCTTATAGACCTAATGCCTCTTGATTGTTGACTATTTCTTTAGCTAGGGAATAAAATTATACTTTTCTTAATCTTAAGGTTTTTTGACCTGTAAGTTTTTATTTTGTATCTATAGAGATAAAAAGGAATTACCCTAAACATAAGGCTTTTAGACTTGTAAGTTTTTCTTTTTGATCTAGGGAGCTTAGGTTACTCCTTTTAGATGTGAGGCTTTTAAGCTTGTTGGGTTTTTCTTTTTAAATTAGGGAGTTAAGATGACTTTTCCTTAACCTAAGACTTTTTGATCTGAATGTTTTTCTTTTTGGTGCTTGAACCTAACTTTTATGAAAAAAATAAAACACATATTGTTGGTAATCATATTTTTGAATGTATGAGTTTTTATTAATTATTATAATGTAATATTTCATATACAAGTTTCATTCTAAATATATGGTACCTTCAACCCATCTAGCCTTTCGAGCTTGTAACTTTTAGGACTGGTGACATGTTCTCCTTACGATGGTCCAAGACGAGTGGTTTTAATGAGGTATGGACAATTTATGGATGGCTTCCTTTGATAATTTTTCTCTCTAAAAATTTTGATTTCACATGACTAAATCTTTGAAGTTGAGATTTTGATGTCTCATCTTGTATGTTTTTAGTTGCTTAACTATTTGTTTTTATGTTTTTTTAGATAATAAATTACAAAGTTTAAAATCTTTTTTAGATTTTTTTCATTTTAGTTTCTAAACTTTTTAATTTTTTAATTGGATGTTCAAACTTTTAAAAATTGTATAACTTAGTTCAAAAGGTTATCTCCATCATGATGATGTGGCTAATAAATTAATGTAAAGACTAATATTTAGAGAGCTATGTAACATCTTCTTCCTTACATAATTTTTAACATCAACAAAATGCCTATATTTTAAATATATAACTATCAATATGTTTACTCCATAAAGGTTAAAAATCATATTAACAAAGATGTAGGGTCATATAACCCTTCAAATATTAGTCTTTACATCACTTCGTCAATCACATTAGTAAAATATTAACGGAGACAACCTTTTAAATTGAGTCTTTGATTTTTAAAAGTTTAAAATTTTAATCAAAAATTGAAAATATTGGTTATAAAGTGAAAAAAATCCAAAAAGTTTTGACACTTTTTTTATCACTTTCATTTTTTATACCTGTGACATCCCTACGGTCTTTAATTAGGTTAAGTTTGGAGTTAAATTGATCATCATTAGCCTAAGATTTATATGCATGTATGGCTTGTTAATTTCAAAGCAACAAAAATCAAGACTTTAACTCCAAATGAAAGGTTGAAGGGAGTTTCTCTAGTAAAAATTCTTAGTGTTGTTTAGTATGTCTATAAGATATTGTAGATCTCTTCAACCTAAGTTCCTTTAACATTTTTTACTTTGGTTTTCTAGCCTTATAGTATTGTTTTATTCATAACTTTAATTAGCACATTAGCCTATGGATAGGCAATGGATGCAAAGTGATGCTTAATTTCTATTCTTACAAAATTCTTTTAAGGTAATTCTACCAAGTAAGATCTCATTAGTTATGATTATTACTAATGAGTAATAATGTCTTGTATTTGGCCTAAATATTTAATACGTAGTATTTTCCTCTTAATTAGTTGGCCAAAATATTTTCCTATTTAGCCTAAATATTTCTTACAATGGCTAGCATAATTTATTTATTAACTTGTCTTCTTTCATGTTTGCGTATTTATTCACTTGTTTTGTCTTTTATTTTAACTCTTTACCTTGTTTTATATTTATTTTATTATTTATTTTTATATTTTTATTTATACAAATTTTTATTTTATTGGTGGTGTTGGTGTTGGTGTTGGAAATCTCTCTACTAGTTAAGAGTAAAATTGCGTACTACACGACCTCTCTAGACCCCACGTATCAACGGGACTTTTACTGGGTTATTGTTGTTTAAAAAGCCTTCAAATGCCTTCTTATCATGTTGACTAAGGGTTTTGCCCAAATTTATCTCATAAAATAGTTAACCAAAATAAGAAAGAATTTAATTTGTCTTATTATGGGAGAAATGGTTTGAGGATATTCATTCTCCATTGGGTGAAAAGGATGACGCTTGATATTGTAATATAGTCATCAACAAGTGAGTAATTCATATTAGAATATCTTTAACACTCGTTACATTTTCTCGATGAAGTCATTAGCATCCCAAAAAATTGAAGGCTAGAAGTATAAATGCCTTAAGAATCTTCAGACTAAGGATGATCCTCCTTGATCAGCCACACATACCCTTTCATAAATCTCTATAAGGACAAATTGTGATTGAGATTTAAATATGTATTTTGGATATCAAAAAGTGAATAAACTTTGGTACAATTGCTCGTCTATGATTGAATGACCTTAGTTATTAAGTTTTTTACCCCATTTTTTTCATTAGGCAACTTTCCCTATTGTAAGAAATTTTGGATTAGATATATATAACCTAGTTCATCATCTTCTATGGTAGCTACCTAGTTAAGTTACGTTATCATTAGCTCTACTTGCTATTTATAAAATATTCCTTGAGGGATTACATAAATATTGGCCCTTGTCTTTGATAGATGATTGACCTTGTCGTTTTGTTTCCTAGGTTTAGCCTACTTGAATATGATCATTCATTTATCTAAACTTTTCTTTGTATTTGGCCAACTCATAGGTGTTATTGAGTTGGTTGACCATAAATTAGGAGTTTGAACTGATAGTCATGAACATGATTTAAAGTGAACTAGTCATCATCAGTCCAAAAAGTAAGGCTTTATACTCTACTTCATTTATGGACATTTTGAAGTAGTTGCCCATTATATATTGTATGTTTATTCCCATTTACCCTTTCAAGTATACGATTATCCTACTATGGTTTTTCCTTATTACACCATCTATATACATAATCTTTGACGGGTGTTTGTTATTGTACATAGGGTTATCAAGGAATTTACTATCATCTTCTAAGGTATCAACATTTTAAGAATGAAATCCAATATGAATTGTGATTTTAAGGAATTTTTTTGAGATTTACCTGATGTCAAACTCCCCAACTTAGTTAACCATTTCACAAGTCTTTTTGATACATCTAATTTGTAAAAAATTGTCTGAATGGTAGATATGTATATACGTTACTTATGTGAGCTTAGAAGTATGGTCTTAATTTTCTTATGCTAATAAGTAGCATACATGTTGCTTTCTCTAGTCTTAAGTAGTTTCTATTTTGGCTTTTTAATGTCTTACTTATGTAGTATATTGGACTTCAGATGTTATCTTCTTCCTTGATAAGTAAAAAATTAAAGGTTGTTTAAGAAATGGCTATATAGAGGTATAACATTTCGGTTATATATGTATTCGGTAGTAGTGGTAGACTCTTAAAATATTCATTCAATTGTTTGAAGGCCCATTGAAATTCTTAAGTTGGCTTAGTCTCCTTAAAGTTTCACACTATTTTAAAGAATGATAGGTAGCAACCATTAGATATCGAAAGGAATCTTAATAAAGTTGTTATCTTGCATGTTAATCTTTGTAACTCTTTTATATTTCTATGTGCTTCCAAGAGTAAAATAGCCTTATTTTTTTGTAGTTTCACCTTTATTCCTATAAGGTTGGCTTTGAATTCAAGAAACTTGCTTGCCTTTACATCAAATATTCATTTTTTAAGGTTTTAACTTTATATTATATTTATGTAGGATTATAAAGACTTCCTCTACATCCATTACATAGTCTCCTCTAAGTTTTGTCTTCATAATTATGTCATTCACATATGAATTCTTATTTATCCAAAACAATTTACAGAATACCATGTTCACTAAACTTTGATAGGTTATTCATGCTTTTTTAGACCAAACGGAATGAATTTTTATCAATAGATAACCTTATATATAATAGAGGATTTTCTTTTTTTGTTAGCCTTATTCATCTTGATCTAATTATATCTAAGTAAGCATCCATAAAGCTTAGGGTCTGGTGTCCTAAAGCGACATCCGCAAATTAATCTATTTTTATAAGGGATAGTTATCTATAGGATGCCTTATTTAGATGTGAAGTAAACACACATCATTCACCTTTCGTTGGCCTTCATGTCCATGAAAACATTGGCAAGAAACTCAAGGTAGCTAACCTCTCTAATAAAGCCTGAATCAAAGAGTTTAGTTACATCTTCTTCTATGGTTTATTGTCTTTCTATTGTGAAGTTTCCCTCATTTGTTTTATAGGCCTAGGAACCTTTTGCTTTCTTATTATGATATATGCACCAAACTAGGCTTCCAAGTATAAATTCCACCTTCACAGTATATGTAACCTTATGTTGCCATATTATTAAGAGAAGGATAATCAAAATCATGATCGTTACTTGGTAGTAAAGAAATTGAATATAAAAGATCATAATTTTGATAATAATATGATTATAAGAATCAATATATTGATAATATTTTGGTAATATCTAATTAAATGCTTATTTGTTGTTCCTGAATTTTGATTCTAGATTATACGCATCTACATAAAAATTGCAATAACATATTCATCGATCCTAAATCTTTTGGGTTTTTTTTTTATAATTTTAGTGCCAAACCTTTTAAATTTTTAATTATGTGACTAACCTTTCAAAACCCTTACAATTTAGTTTTAAAAGTTACTTTCTATTAGTTTTTTGTTGATATAGTTGACAGATCTACTTTACATTTAATATTTGGACGTCCAAGTGAAAAGTTTTTAGGCACATGATTATCCATAACCTATAACCCAAGAACTATAATCCACCCATTTTATTCCAAAATAACTCACATCTTTGAATCCTAATTTTCACCTTTCAAATGAAAAAACCATTATCATCTAAAAACACTTTTAAACTATTAATTGCATCCTTATTCATTTATGGGTTTCATTCATTAGGTATTAGTTTCACTCTTCATTATAAGTTTTTTTGGGTCTGCTAAGAATAATGAGATACTTGAGTAAGTCATGTATAATGGGACCTTTCTCTCTTTCAAGTTCTTGAAGTCAGTAAAGAACTCGTAAAATAGTGCATAATTGACCACCTGGTTATTTCAAGTAAGTGTCATATTCTGGACTACATTTGTGAAGTTTTGGATGTAACACCCCACCTCCGCCGAACCCGAACCCGATATCGACAGTGATACCCGAATTCGTGCCCCGCGAGGGTGGCG
>JANZXP010075511.1:0-10411 GCA_027576715.1 Erythroxylum flavicans
GCTAACCACTATGCCCTGTAGAATAGGACTTACTAATGGACTTATTCAACAGATAACAACTAAATTCATACTCAACATTTCCTCCCTTAAACTGAGCCATCAGTTTATACTAGGAACTTCACACATGCCCAGTAGATTTCGCAGCTTCACAAATGCTTCAAACTTCAGCGGCTTTGTCATTATATCAGCAAGCTGTTCCTGCGTGTTACAATATACCAAATCAACCACACCATCTCTAACCAGCTCACGGAGAAAGTGAAACCTGACATCAATGTGTTTACACCTCCCATGAAGAACAGGATTCTTGGACAGCTTGATTGTAGAGCTGTTATCACACATAATTGTGGTACTATTCTCTTGATTATGGCCAAGTTTCTTCAAAATTCTTTGTAACCAGACACATTGACAAGCACAAGAGGCAGCTGCAATATATTCAGCCTCAGTGGTTGACAAACTGACCACTGGTTGCTTCTTTGATGACCATGACACTGCACCAGAACCCAACATGAACACATACCCTGTTGTGCTTTTCCGATCATTAAAATCTCCTGCAAAATCACTATCTGAATAACCAGTAAATTGCTTGTTGCTATATGAGTAACCTGTAAGCTGCTTGTTGCTGCCCTTTTTATAGAAAATCCCAAGATTCGTTGTCCCTTTCAAGTATCTCAGCAGACGTTTGGCTGCCCACCAGTATTCTTTGGTTGGACTTGACATGAATCTGCTGATGAGGCTGACACTATATGTTAGATCCGGTCTGGTTGCAGTTAGATACATAAGACTGCCAACCACCTGTTTAAATAATTGTGCATCAACCTTAGATCCCTTTTCATCTCTTGACAGTTTGCAACCTGGAACAATTGGGTTTCTGACAGAATTGCACTCATCCATCCCAAACCTCTTCAAGATCTCATGTGCATACTTTCTTTGAAACACAAATATTCCATCAGGCAGTTGCAGCACCTCAATGCCCAGAAAATAACGCATATAGCCCAAATCGGACATATCAAATTCTAACATCATAGATTGTTTGAACTCTTCACACATAATTCTGTCATTGCCAGTAAAGATTAAGTCATCAACATACAAGCTCACTATTAAAAGCTTACCTCCTTCCTTCGATTTTGTGAACAAAGTGTGTTCATATTCACATTTTTCAAAGCCTGCTTTGCTGAAGTACGCCTCGATCTTGCTGTACCAAGCTCTCGAAGCTTGTTTGAGGCCGTATAAAGCCTTGTTCAACTTATAAACCTTATGCTCCTCTCCTTTCTTCTCATAGCCTGGTGGCTGGTGCATATAAACCTCTTCATTTATTTCTCCATGTAAGAATGCACTTTTTACGTCAAGCTGAAAAATATTCCAGCCTTCGTGAGCTGCTGTGGCAATAATCATACGTATAGTATCTAGCTTTGCAACAGGAGCATAAACTTCTGTATAATCTATTCCATACTGTTGAGTGTAACCCTTTGCCACTAGTCGTGCCTTGCATTTGTCAATTTCCCCTTCTGCGTTCAACTTGGTTTTAAAAACCCATTTGACTCCAATGCTTTTTGCTCCAGCAGGTAGAGTAGTTAGGTGCCAGGTTTTGTTTCGTTCAATGGACTCCATTTCTGCATCCATAGCATCTCTCCATTTCTTTGTTTTCACTGCTTCCTCGAAATCAATTGGATCTGCTTCTGTGAGAACAGACATTGCAGCCAAATCTTCTTCCTCTGATAACCCTTCTCCTGTGCAGTAATCTTGCATCCAATGTGGTGCCCTTCTTTCCCTCCTAGTAGTTACATTCTGATCAGTTATATCACTGCTTGATCCAACTGCTGCATTTTGGATTTCTGGTGAATCAATTGGTCTTTCCTTTTCTGCCTCATCTCCCGTATTTTCACTCCATTCTAACAACTCTGTCGCCTTTTCTTGCTTGCCCATGTCCCAATTCCAACCTTCATTCTCCTCAAAAACAACATCCCTGCTCACAATGACTCGTTTTGAAATAGGATCAAATAGTTTGTATGCTTTGGACTCATCACTCACCCCCAGTAGAACACACTTCAAGCTTTTATCGTCTAACTTCGTTCTTTTCTGGTCCGGAATATGCACGTGTGCCAAACACCCAAATACTTTAAAATATTCAACTGTAGGTTTCACTCCACTCCACACCTCTTCTGGAGTTTGATTTGGCACCGCTTGAGTTGGGCTTCTGTTGAGAATATGAATACACCATTTTACTGCTTCTGGCCAGAAGACCTTTGGAACCTGTTTTTCAGAAAGCATGCATCTAACCAGATTCATCACAGTTCTGTTTTTCCTCTCTGCAATTCCATTTTGCTGCGGAGTGAATGCTGAAGTTAGTTGTCTGGCTATACCATTTTCCCTGCAAAATTCTTCAAACTCAGTCGACATAAATTCTCCACCTCTGTCAGTCCGCAGGCATTTGATATGAGCACCAGTTTCCTTTTCAACATAAGCTTTAAATCTCTTGAACATTAAAAAGGCTTTTGATTTTGCATTCAAGAAGTAAATCCAAGTTTTACGGCTAAAGTCATCTATAAAACTTAGAAAATACCTCTTGTCACTGTTTGATGCAGGTCTGATTGGTCCGCAAATGTCTGAATGTATTAGTTCCAGTTTTGTAGTTGCTTTCCAGTGACTCTTCTTTGGAATTGAATCCCGATGTTGCTTTCCAACTAAACATGCATTACAAAGCTTCGTTGGAGCTGTAAGAGATGGCAAACCGCGTACCATGTGTTTATCTTCAAGTGTTTTCAGTCCCTTGAAGCTCAAGTGGCCAAACCGACAATGCCATAAGTAATTCTCATCTTCTGTTACAGCTTGAAAACATGCCGTAGTTGTAGGCGTCATTTCTGCTACCACTGCAAACATTCTATTCTTACTCATCCTTGACTGAATGATGAGGCCCTTTTGCTGGTGAAATATTTTACACTCTCCATGCTTAATTAGAATCTCCAGACCGTTTTCTTGAAGCTGCCCCATGCTCAACAAGTTGTTCTTGAGTTCAGGAATGTAATAAACTTCTGAAATCACCTGAGTAACTCCATTCACTTTCATGCGAATACTTCCCTTTCCCATCACAGCCATTCTCAAGTTGTTTCCCAGCTTGACAGTTTGCCGGAAATGATTATCCAAATTCAAGAACCACTCCTTATTTCCACTCATATGATTACTGCACCCTGAATCCAGGAACCACACTTCTCCTTTTTGATCACAATTGGCGTCCACATAAGACATCAATAATATTTCTTCTTCATCATTTAGTTCTGCGTAATTCGCTCCATTTTCCAGCGTTGGACATTCATACTGAAAGTGTCCCAATCTATGACACTTATAGCATTCAATGGTGGCTCTGTTAAATGATTGCCTGCCACGGCCTCTTCCTCTCCCTCTTCCTCGATATGTGCCTCGACCTCGGCCTCTGTTAGAACTCTCTTCAAGAGTAACTTTGAGAACCTGTTCTTCATCACGATGGCTAATCATTCTTTGCTCATGAACAATCAGACTGCTCTGCAATTCATCTATTGTCATTGTATCTAAATCATTAGATTCTTCAATAGCACATACCACATAGTCAAATTTTGATGTCATCGATCTCAAAATCTTCTCATTGATAAGTAAAGGACTCATTTTCTCACCATGAGACTTCATTTTATTAACAATGGTAAGTGTTCGTGCAAAGAAATGATCTACGGTCTCACCTTCCTTCATTTGAAGAACCTCAAATTCCTTTCGAAGTGCCTGCAACTGTGCTCTCTTCACCTTGGTTGAACCTTGATACTTCTGTTTCATCGAATCCCAAATACCCTTAGACGTACTTTTGTCAAGGATAGTTTCCAGAATATCACGATCAATGGCCTGGAAAAGAAAGTTCTTTGCCTTCAAGTCTTTTAACTTCTGTCCTTCTGTCACCTTTCGTTGTGCATCTGTTTGATCCTGTGTCTCTGCCTCTATTCCATTTTCTATGAGATCCCAATACTCTTTAGACCGAAGAAAGTTCTCCATCAGCATTGCCCAGTGATCATAATGCCCATCAAATCTAGGAATGGCTGGTTGAACAAAACTACTGCCACTGCTTTCTGCCATTATATGGCTTTCACTCAGGAAGAAAATAACTGCAAGCCTCACTTATTCACTCTTTTAATGCTCTGATACCAAGTGTTAGTGAACAAGTAAATTGCATAATATCATCTTATTGAGGTTGCATAAGTATTGGCATATATATAGCCTTACAGAACGTGATCAAAACAGAAAAACAGCCCACGTTTGAACGTGGTATATGGCAAACATTGAAATATAAATATGCTAACCACTATGCCCTGTAGAATAGGACTTACTAATGGACTTATTCAACAGATAACAACTAAATTCATACTCAACAAATCAAAGATAAGGATGATAAGGATATGATTTGATTAAAAAAACCCTAAATTGTATAATTTGCAATTAAATAGTGGAATTAATTTATGTCCATGTGGCACTACATAGTACCAATATCTTTCAGACTACACGTCAACTAAACATTTTGATTTAGTTAACTACCGGTCGGTACTAGCCAAAAGTATCATATGAATCAAGAAATAATACAAAATTTTGTTGTTAAGTACCGATCGTAGGGATCAGCCAGTACTGACAAATTCGTCTACCACCATAAAATTTAAAAAGTTGAGAGACTTATTTGAAAAAAAATGAATTAACAAAATTACCCACCATAGTAATTGGAAAAAAAATTGCATTCCTTACCAAAGTTAACTCCTTTTAGTTTAATAACATTATTTAGTAAATTCAAATGTCCTATCATGGAAATTACCCAAATTGTGACTGGCATTAGTAAGTTCAATAAAAGACCATATCTTATCGAAAATAATATAGGTTGAAGTTTAATCTTTGTCATCTATTTGTCTCGTGGCTTGACATATAACAACTCTTAGTTTAGGGAGTGAATACCCACCGTTAAACTAATTTCTAACAATATATCATTTATGTATAATTTTAAAACAAGAGATTTTTCCAATTTGTATAGAATTGAACCTTTATTGCATCTTTTTTATCGAATTCAATATATGCATATGACTATTATGTCGGAGTATCTCACATTGATTAAAAATAAAAATATTAAAGGATTAATAAATAGTAAGCGCCAACTAATCAAATGATTAGTTCTAGTCATTTTGACAATGGTTGGACCTAAACTCAATTCTTATTAGAGAGTTCTACACTCTACTTATATTAAAAATTCTAATATATTCATTCATTTTATGTAATTTCTTTTTTCAAAATAAATTGATTTTTATACTGAAATTATACACAACGATTATATATTAATTTATATTTTAAATGTAGTGTCAATACTTGTTTGTGTATACAACATTTTTATATAACATCTTATTTTTTTAAACTCGAAATCCTTTTGTAAATATTCTAAACTTCATTTATGCACCAATTTTAATTATCAAATAGCAATATCTGCTAATTTGGGTGTTATATATGTCATCAACTCATACTAATTATTGATAAATTGTATATATCAAGTAAAGTTATGAATACCTTACTAGTACTGGTACCAGATTTGGTTCTAGTATAGTACTGTATAATATCGGTCAATATCATATATCGTTTTGGATAATTTTTTAAATTTATAAAATAGTCCCTAAATTTTTTAAAAATTGAAAAATAGCTCATTAATATATTGTACTATATATTTTATAGTTTTACATCAGCCTTGTCTCTAAAAATCATAGGCTTAATTACCAAAAAAGCTCAAACTTTTGTCAATTTTTTAATTATAACATGAACTTTAAAAAGTGGCAACAAAATGCCTAAACTTTCATTTTTTTTAAATTCTAGCCTAACGTTAGTCTCACTATTATCTATGCTAACGTGACACTATCACGTGTCAAGAGACCCTCATTAATCAAACACGTTAGAGTAATTATCAGAAGTGAGTCTGATTATTGAAACATCGTCGTTTCATGATAAAACTGAAACGATGTCATTTCAATAAACGAAAAGCACACCCCTCAGTCTGTAACATAAATCCATCATTCTTAATCTTCCATTCATTTATAGATCTTCCAAATAAAAAACAACCAAGAACATCAAGAGCTAATGGAAGACCATTGGCATATTTCACGACATCTTGGCACAACTTCAAACACTCTTCTGTGGGGTAATAGTTCTTAAAAACTTTTGAGCACAGAAGATGGATTGCTTCTTCATCATCCAACATCTTAGCCCTATATATATATTTCTTCAACTCAATGACATATCAATAAATACTCATCTCTAGTTGTTATGATTATCCTACTTCCATTGCCAAACCATCACTTGTTCCTGCTAATGATTTCAATTCTTCCGGTTGATCTATATCATCAAGAACAACTAAGAGACTTTTTGAGCATAGTTTGTGTCTGATCTCATCCATTCCTTCATAGACATCTCATATTCTCAAGTTCCTATCCAACAAGGTTTGATGAAGAAGCTTTTCTTGTAAACGAGCAAATCCATGTTTTTCATTAGTTTCCCTTATATTTGGAAGAAAGTAGTTACATTCGAATCGGTGAGACAATTTTTCGAAGGCAATTTTAGCAATAGTTGTCTTCCTAATTCCTCCCATTCCCCATATCCCAACAACGTGAACGTTGTCCTTCCTCCCAACATCTAAGAATGAAGTTAGTTTATCCAGACGTGAATCCATTCCAACAAAATCCTTGGCAGGCTAGAGAATCTGCTACTTGATTTTCTCAATTTGCTTAATATCTCTTCAACAACTTAGGGATTTAGGTTATAGATTTAGGAGTGTGATTTTCTTTTGTTGAAATGATGTCGTTTTAGTTTTATCATGAAACGAAATCGTTTCAATAATTAGACTCACTTAGGCTAATTATACTGACGTGTCTGATTAATGAGGGTCCCTTGACATGTAGTAGTGCTACGTTAGCAAAGATAACGGGGAAACTAACATCGGGTTAGAATTGAAAAAAATTGAAAGTTTGAATATTTTGTTGCTACTTTTTAAAGTTCAGACTATAATTAAAAAATTGACAAAAGTTTGAGCTTTTTTGATAATTAACCCAAAATCATAATAATAAAAATTTTAAAAAACAACTATTTATTTATTTTTAATAACATAAATAATATTTCACATATAAATAATAACCACAACTAATATGAAAAAGGATCATTTAATCATCGTACAAATATAAAATTAAAAACAATACAAAGTATTTAAAATATTACAATTTCATCATATAATAAATAATAATAATTACATCAAAACATCAAATAAAAAAACAATAAATATCCTTAAATTTCTAATTATTACAATTTACGGCAAGAGTTCGTGATGAGAAAACAATCAACTAGAAGTGAAACCTGAAATAAAAAAATGTACAATTGTATTGCACATATAGAATTTAACATATACATCAAATATGAGTAAAATTAAAAGAAGAGGAGAAATAAAAACCTGGAACTTTATTTAATTGTCTACGGGACACCCTCTGTAATTGTATTGACTTAAGTCTTATTTGGTATAAAATTCTCATTATTGAGAGAAGCCTCATTATCATCATCATTCAAATTCATTGCACCAAATGGCATGTTAGTGATTTCTCATCCAAGATTATCTTCCAAATCACTCTCATCTATCAAACTCGGTTCCTTAGAAACTCAATATACCAAAAGATCAATATTATCAATCCAAATTGGATCTATTGAACTACTTGTTCTATTAAGATTCCTAGTAAACAATAAAATTAAATTATTAAAAAAATTATAAAAAGTTATATCTAACTTAATAATGATAATAATATACCTTTCTTGAAGCTTTAAACTGTATCAAATAAAGAACAAGTCATTCAATCTTTTGTATTCCATTTTATTCCTTTTCTTGAAGAGGATGAATTCAAATGTGTTTTAATTTTTTTCACAACCTGTTGCAATCATACATTGACTTAAAATTCGAATTGCAAACCTTTGCAATTCTGGAATACCACTTTCAAATTGATCCCACTAAGAAATTATAAGTCATAAGACAATAAAAGTAGCATTATAAACAAAATAAAGTGATAATTAATTTTTAACAAGTAAAAAAGTGAAAAATATACCTGGATTAAGTTTTGCTCTTTGTCAAATAACAATTAACATCCCAAATTTCCCAGAAGACTCCTTATAAATCTCCATTTGTGAGCTTAGGAGATCTTGCATCACTCCATTTGTGAGTTTAGGAGATCTTGCATCATCTCATAAGCAATAACTGTTATAATAGTTAATAACATTCCCCTATTAACTTCAGTTTTCTTTGTAAAACCTGATTTGAAATAGATACTAGGATTTAAAAATTCCTCAACTGTAAACTACGAAGAGTAAAATTGTCTTTCTAATCTCTCATTGATGACTACAAGATAAAGTGTGTACAGAGAAGGCTTATTTTTCATATTAGCCTTGATTGCTTCCTTCACTTTCTCCATGACATCATAAAAATCACTCATTGTTAGCTTTTTATCACTATTAGTCAAACAAAACACCCTCAATAAAGGCTCACAAACTCGGATAATAAATTGGCATATATTGATATTAAAATTTAGTATCTTTAAATATAATTTTGGAAATCTCAAATCCAGCATTAGACTTACCAAATTGAGATGTAACTCACTTATCACTTGTAAACATTTGCCTCAACTCTTTCTTCATCATAATAAAATACTGAAATGATAAGAAATTTTTTGCAATTCTTGTAATAAAAGGACGACACAAATTCCTACTATTAGTAAAATCCTTTCTTATTAAATTCAATACCTATGCACGATTGTTAATGAACTTGGTCACCTTTTTTTGCCTTCTGCACAGTCTCACTAATAGTAGGAAAATACCTAGTATTTCCTATATTTTTTAGCATTAAGTCAATGTAATATACAATATAAAGAGTCTAAAAACATGAATTATACTTGCTTTGTAATCTTCTTCCTGCCATTTTATAAGCAAAATTGTTGTCAATAATAAACTAAACAATACTTTATGACATTACTTCATTTACAACTTCATCGAATATTTCAAATAAAATATCAATATTCTTAACAAGGTCAGATATATCAATAGACTTCAAAAACATCGAGCCCTTTTCAGAATAAACCAAAAAATTAATAATAGGTTCATGTCACCTATTTGTCCAACCATCATATATGATTGAACACCCATAAGTAGCCCAAGTTATTCTTCTTTTTTCCAAATAACTTTTAGTTTCATAAACATAGTTTTCCAAAAGTTTACCTCTATAGTCATCAAAAGAAAGAGCTTTGTATCCTGGACCATAAGATGTTATAACATCCACTATAGGCTAATAATAGTAAGATTGCATTGAATGCTACACCTGAATCATACCATCATCTAACGATTGCCATATCTACATTGTGAGTCGCTTCTCTTGATTACATGACACTATGAATTGAAGGCTGAGTTCCAAAAAGTTGTCCGTGATGCAAAAAAATTCGACAAATGCCTTCTTCTTTTCCTAACATCAGGTCCAAATGCAATATTCACTTCTAGCTGGGTAGGAACACTATCACCTTCAACATTTTGAATAACATTCTGAACACTAACAAACAAACTCCTACTACCAATTTCATAATTTAATCTTTCCCTTTTGTCTTTCTCTTGCTGACACTCTTCAAACAATGTCTTCATTTGTCACTTCACATTATGACTCATTTTTTTACAAGGTTCCACATCTCTTTTAACCCTAACTAAATGTTTCTTTAATAACTGGTGATTCCTCTACCTTTCAAATGCTTGTTACAAAACAAGCAAATAGTATGGTTCTTCATAATGAGGACCAATGCAGTATGAGCCAAAGCTGGATCATTGTATCTTCTTGAACAAGTTGAATTATCAAGAGTACTTAAACTTCCTTCCATTTATCTATAAAAATAAATGAAGACATATATCAAAATAAAGAACACATAATTTAATTATAAACTACTATCACAAAATATGTATTGTTTAACTCAAAAGTCCAAACTAACATAATTACATACATACATCTTGGCCGTGTTTGGTTAACAGCTTTTCAGCTGTTTTTTGGCTGGTTGACTTAAACCAGCTGTTTGACCCATATCAATCAGCTATTTATTTGTTTGGTTAATAGCTGGTTGGGTTGGCTGGTTTAACCCAACCAGCTAATTGTTAACAAGCTCCTTTACCCCAGCGTTTGGAGGTAGCTGATTGATTTATGACGGTAATGCCCTCGTTACTCTATGCTCTCTGCTCTCTACTCTCAGTCTTCTCCATCTTCTTCTTTTTCTTCTTCCCCAGTGACGAAGAAGCGAATGCTTTCATTTGTAGGTAAAGTAAAAGCAGATGTCTTTCTCATTCTTGTCCATCTTTTGTAAAAAATGTTTCTTCACTA
>JANZXP010075542.1:0-10410 GCA_027576715.1 Erythroxylum flavicans
CGATGCTAGTTCGGAGGTGACATCAACGTCGAAGAACCCCATTAAGCATATCCAGACTATTTTGCACACCAAAGGTGCCTTTTGAATGTGCCGTGTTGTTTCTACCACCAAAGGTGTGCCAATGGGTCTTTTCCAACTAAAAGTGCACAGCAACGATGCCAACATACCAATGTGTTATTTTTCCCATCAAAGGTGTGCCAACAGGCCGTTTTTCCAAACCAAGGTGTGCCAACGTGTTGTTTTCCCATAGAAGGTGTGTCAACGTGCTGTTTTTCCCACCAAAGGTGCCAAACGACCATGTGAACGTGCTATTTTGCCCACCAAAGGTGCCTATGGACTGTGCAAGCGTGCTGCTTTTCCCACCAAAGTTGTGCCAATGGGTTATTTTCCCACCAAAGGTGCCTAGCGACTGTGCCAACGAGCTGTTTTGCCCACAAAAGGTGGCCCAACGATCTTTGTTTCCCACAAAAGGTGCCCAACGAGTTGTTTTTTCCATCGAAGTTGCTTAGCAATCGTGCCAATAGGGGGCTGTTTGATGCATCAGAGGTGTTCCCACCGATTGTTTTTCGCACCAAAGGTGGCCAACGGACTGTTCTTCCCACCTAAGGTGCCTAGTGACCGTGCTAACCAGCTGTTTCAGCCATCAAAAATGCACCAACGGGTTGTTTTTCCCATAGAAGGTTCCCCATGGACTGTATTTCGCATCGAAGGCACCTAGCGGCTGTGCCAGCGAGCTATTTTTCCCACCGAAGGTGTGCCAATGGGATGTGATACCTACCAAAGGTGTTACAATGGGCTATTTTTCCACCGAAGGTTCCTAAAGGATTGTTTTGCCACCTAAGTTGCCTAGCGACCATGTCAACAACCTATTTTTCCAACTAAAGCTACCCCATCGACTGTTTTTCCCACTGAAAGCACCTAGTGACTTTTATAACAGGTTGTTTTTTATACCAAAGTTGTGCCAACGGGCTGTGTTTCCTACGTAAAGTGCCTAACAGGCTATTTTACCCACCGAAGGTGCTTAGTGACTATACCAATGGGTTGTTTTGCCCACCAAAGGTTTGTTAATGGGGTGTTTTTCCTCTTGAAGGTGTGTCAACTAGATATTTCCCCCTGAATGTTTGCTACGAACTATTTTTCCCATCGAAGATGCCTAACAACTATGCCAACGTGCTGTTTTGTCCACTAAAGGTGTGCTAACGGACTGTTTTACCTGCTGAAAGTGTGCCAATAAGTTGTTTTGCCTATCAAAGGTATGCCAACAGGCTATTTTTCCCACCTAAGGTGCCTAGCGACCATGCCAACATGTTATTTTGGCCGCCGAATGTGTGTCAACGAGCTGTTTTTTCCACCAAAGGTGCCCAATGGACTGTTTTTCCCACTAAAGGCAGCTAGCGACTTTGCCAACGGGCTATTTTGCCCACCAAAGGTGTGCCAACGGGTTGTTTTTCCCACTGAAGGTGTGCCAACGTGCTGTTTTTCCCAGCGAAGGTACCCAACGGACATTTTTCCTACCTAAGGTACCTAGCGATTGTGCCAACGGGCTATTTTATCCGCCAAAGGTGACTATCGACTATACCAATATGTTGTTTATCCCACCAAAGGTGTGTCAATTGGCTAGTTTTCCCACCGAAGGTGCCTAGCAATTATGCCAACGTGTTGCTTTTCCCATTGAAGGTATGCCAACAGGTAGTTTTTCCCACCGAAGGATTGCCAACGTGTTGTTTTTCCCACTGTAGGAGTGCCAACTGGCTATTAAGGTGCCCAACGGAATGTTTTTTCCACCAAAGTTGCCTAGAGATGGTGCCAACGAGCTGTTTTGTCCCCTAAAGGTGAACCAACAGGTTGTTTCTCCCACCAAAGCTACCACATCAACCATTTTTCCCAGCGAAGCCACATAGTGACTTGTCCAATGGACTGTTTTACCCACCGACAATGTGCGAAAGTGCTATTTTACCTATCGATGGTGTGCCAATTGGCTATTTTTCCATAGAATGTGCCCAACAGATTATTTTTGCCACCTAATGTGCATAACGACCATGCCAACGGGCTATTTTTGGCACCGAATGTGAGCCAAATGGCTATTTTTCCCACCAAAGCTACCCCATGGACTGTTTTTCCCACCGAAAGTATCTAGTGACTTTGTTCACTGAAGTTTTGCCAACATGCTGTGTTTCCCACCGAAGGTGCCGAACAGACTATTTTTCCAGATGCCTAGTGACTCTACCAACGGGCTATTTTTCCAACCAAATGTCTACGATGACATGTTTTTCCCACTGAAGGTGCCTATTGACCATGCAAATGGGCTATTTTGCCTATCAAAGGTATGCCACTAGGTTACTTTTCCTATCAAAGGAATGCCAACGGGATGTTTTCACACATAAGGTGCCTAGCGACCATGCCAATAGGCTATTTTGGTCGTCGAATGTGTGCCAATAGGTTGTTTTTTCCTAATGAAGATGCCCCACAGACTGTTTTTTCCCCCAAAGGAAATTAGCGACTTTGCCAATGGGCTGTTTTGCCTACCAAAGGTGTGTAAACGGGCTATGTTTCTTGCCAAATGTGCACCAACAGGTTGTTTTCCCACGAAAGGTTGCTAGCGACTTTGCCAATGGGCTATTTTGCCCATCAAAGGTGTGTCAACAGGCTATATTTCCTACCAAAGGTAGCATGCGACTTTGCCAACAGGCTATTTTTCCCACCAAAGGCATGCCAATGGGCTGTGTTTACCACCGAAGGTGTGCCAACAGGCTGTTTTCCCATTGAAGGCATACGAACAGGCTGTGTTTTTCACTGAAAGTAAGACAATAGGCTTTTTTTCCCACCAAAGTTGTGCCAACATGTTGTTTTACCCACCGAAAGGGTACAACAGATTATTTTTTCCCACCGAAGGTGCCTAGTGACCCTGCCAAAAGGTTGTTTTGCCTATCGAAGGTTTGCCAACGGGCTATATTTCCTAACGAGGCTACCTAACGGGGTGTTTTTCACACTGAAGGTTCCTATCGACCGTGCCAACGTGCTATTTTCTCACCGAATGTTTGCCACAGACTGTTTTTCCCATCATAGGTGCCTGACAACTGTCCCAATGTGCTGTTTTGCCCATAAAAGGTGTGGCAACGGGCCATTATGCTTACCGAAGGTGTGCCAACAGGCTGTTTTTCCCACCAAAGGATTGCCAACGTGCTATTTTTCCCACCAAAGGTGTGCCAACAGGCTGTTTTGCTGACTAAAGGTGTGCCAACGGGGTGTTTTTCCCACCAAAGGAGCCCAACATATTGTTTTTCCCACCGAAGTTGCTCCAAGGACTATTTTTCCCAATGAAGGTGCCCAACGGAAAATTTTGCCGCCTAAGGTGCCTAATGATCATGCCAACTGGCTATTTTACCAACCAAAGGTGCCTATCGATTACATCAACGTGTTGTTTTCCCACAAAAGGTGTGCCAATGGGCTGATTTTCCCACCAAAGGTGCCTAGTGATTATGCCAACATGCTGCTTTTCCCATCGAAGATGTGCCAACGGGCAGTTTTTCCCACCGAAGGATTGCCAACGTGCTGTTCTTCCCAACGAAGATGTGCCAACGAGCTGTTTTACCTACTAAAGGCGTGCCAACGAATTTCTTTTCCCACCTAAGGTGCCTAGCGATAATTCCAAGGGGTTGTTTTGTCCACCATAAGGGCACCAAGGGTTGTTTTTCCTGTCGAAGCTGCCCCACGGATTGTTTTTCCCATCGAAGGCACCTAGCGACTTTACCAGTGGGCTGTTTTGCCTACCGAACGTGTGCCAAAAGGTTGTTTTGCCTACCAATGGTGTGCCAATGGGTTATTTTACCACCAAATGTGCCCAATGAATTATTTTGCCACCTAATATGCACAGAGACGGAGCCAATAGGCTATTTTTCTCACCGAATGTGCACCAAAGGGCTGCTCCTAACACCGAAAATGCCCTATAGATTATTTTCCCACTGAAAGTAGCTGGCAACTTTGCCAACAGGCTATTTTGACAACCGAAGGTGTGCCAACGGGCTGTGTTTCCCACCGACGGTTCCCAACAGGCTATTTTGCTCACTGAAGATGCCTAGCTACACTTTTTTTCCCAACAGGCTATTTTTCAAACCAAATGTCTACCATAACATGTTTTTCCCATAAAAGGTGCCTTATGATCATGCCAACGGGCTATTTTGCCTATCAAAGATGTGCTAACATGTTGATTTGCCTACCGAAGGTGTGTCAACGAGCTGTTTTTCCCACCGAAGGTAGCTAGTGACTTTGCCAATAGGTTATTTTATCCACCTACCGTGTGCCAACGGGCTGTTTTGGCTACTGAAGGTGTGTCAATGGCTTTTTTCACACCGAACGTGCCCACAGGGCTGTTTTTGCCACCTTAAATGCCTAGCGACCGTGCCAACGAGTTATTTTAGCCACCAAAAGTGCACCAACGGGCTATTTTTCCCACCAGAGGTACCCCACAGACAACTTTTCCCATTGAAGGCACCTAGCTACTTTGCCTACAGACTGTTTTGCCTACCAAAGGTTTGCCAATGGGCTTTTTGCCTACCAAACATGTTCCCACGGACTGTTTTTCCTCCGAAGGTGCCCATCAGACTGTTTTGTCACCTGAGACGCCTAGTGACCATGCCAATGACTTATTTTTCCCACCAAAGCTATCTCACGTATTGTTTTTCCCTCCGAAAGCTCCTAGAAACTTTTACAACGGTCTGTTTTGCCCACCGAAGGTGTGCCAACATGTTGTGTTTCCCACCAAAGGCAACCAATGGGCTATTTTGCCCACCGAAGGTGCCTGGTGATTGTACCAACGCTTTGTCTTGCCCATCAAAGGTGTGTCAATGGACTATTTTGCCTTTCGAAGGTGTGCCAACGGGTTATTTTTACACTGAATGTCAGCCAAGAACTATTTTTCCCACCAAATTTGCCTAAAAACTATGCCAACATGCTATTTTTCCTACCAAAGGTGTGCTAATGGGCTGTTTTTCCTACTGAAGGTGTGTCAACAGGTCGTTTTGCCTACTGAAGGTGTGCTAACGAGTTATTTTTCCACCGAAGGTGCCCCACAGATTGTTTTTCCCACTAAAGGCAACTAGCGACTTTTTTGACGGGCTATTTTTCCAACTAAAGGTGCCCAACTAACTATTTTTATCCCCTACGATGCTAAGCATCCATGTCGATGGGCTTTTTTTCCCACCAAATGTTTGTCACGACATGTTTTTCCCACTGAAGGTGCCTAACGACCATTTCAATGGGCTGTTTTATTTTCCGAACGTGTGCCAACAGGCTATTTTACTGAGTGAAGGTGTGGCAATAGGCTGTTTTGCCCACCGAAGGTGCCCAACAGGCTTTATTACCTACCTATGGTGCCTAACGACCATGCCAACAGGCAATTTTTGCCACCCAAGGTATGCCAAAGTGTTGTTTTTCCCACCGAAGGTGTGTCAATATGTTTTTCACACCAAAGGTGTCTAGCGACCGTGCGAATGGGCTATTTGCCCACCAAAGATGCCTATCAACTGTGCCAACATGCTGTTTTTCCCATCGAAGGTGTGCCAATGGGTTATTTTCACACCGAAATGCCTAGCAACCATGTCAATGAACTATTTTACCCATCGAAGGAGGTCTAACAAGTTGTCTTTCCTACCAAAGCTGATGAACGGGCTATTTTTCCCATCAAAATTGCTTAGCGATTGTACCAACGGGCCGTTTTACACATCGGAGGTGTGCCCACAGGTTGTTTTTCCCATCGAAGGTGCACAACAGACTGTTTTTCCCACCTAAGGTGCTTAGCGATTGTGCCAACGAGCTATTTTGGCCACCAAAAGTGCACCAATAGGCTGTTTTTCCCACCGAAGGTGCCCCACGGATTGTATTTCCCGTCAAAGGCACCTACTAACTTTGCTAACGTGCTATTTTCCCACTAAAGATGTGCCAACGGGATGTGTTACCTACCGAAGGTGTGCCAACAGGCTGTTTTTCCATTGAAGGTGCCCAACGGACTTTTTTGCTACCTAAGGTGCCTGTTTTTCCTACCGAAGCTGTCCCTGTGACTATTTTTCTCATCGAAGGTGCGCCAACGGGCTGTGTTTCCCACCAAAGGTGCCCAACAGGCTATTTGGCCTACCGAAGGTGCCTAGCAACTATACCAACGAGTTGTTTTGCCAAGCAAAGGTTTGTCAACGGCTATTTTATCTCCCGAAGGTGTGCCAATGGCCTGTTATCCCTTAAATGTTTGCCACGGACTGAAGTAAATCACACGTTAATGAAGATTTTATGTTTAAGAAACTAGATACACAAGAAGGGGGGTTGAATGGTATATCCTCCTTTTTGAATATAAAATCTCAAAAAGAGCTTCTACTTCTTATTAGAAGAATATCACAACTTATTACGTAGTTAAATCGCAAATTACTTTTCTATGAGTTTTAACAATAAAGTAAACTAAAGTAAAGAGTAGAGAATAAACAATGCGATTTTTATACTGGTTCACCCTAAACCGTGGGCTACGTCTAGTCCTCAGAGTTCGTTTGAGTGTTTCACTAATCTTCAAACAATTACAAGTATTCTTTCTTCCCTTCCAAAGCCTCTTCAGGTCTCTTACAAAGTATTCTTTCACCATCTTAGCCTCTCCAGGCTATCAACCTTTTCTTTCTCTCACTAGAAAAAGATTGCAAGCTTTTGTTACAGTAATGTTAACTCTATTCTAAGTAAGCACAGTAAGACTTTTCTCTCAGATTATTTAGCTTTCTAACTTCTCTCAATTTTTCTAACTTTTTGCATCTTTGAATGTGACTAATATTTATAGCCTTTGTCTCTAATTGCTTCTTTGTTCTTAATAACGGCTTCTTGATTCTTGATAACACTTCTAGGTAACTATCATTTAGTTGAGTTCTATAACTAACTCTGACTAAATAACTGTCTGACGTGCTAGTGTATCTTTGTGGTTTCATTTATGTCTTTTTTGTATCTGTGTTGCCTTTGCATCTGTGTCTATATAGTCTCTACGTCTGCATCTGCATCTGTTTCTATATAGTCTTTGCGTCTGCATCTGCATATGTGTCTATGTAGTCTTTGCGTCTGCATTTGCGTTTGTGTCTATATAGTCTTTGCGTCTGCATCTGCGTCTACGTCTATATAGTCTCTGCGTCTGCGTCTGTGCCTGTGTCTATGTCTATATAGTTTTTGCATCTGCATCTGCGCACTTAACACATATGTCAAAGATGTTTAGTTGTTTCTAACATTATTATTATTTTATTGTCATCAAAATTAATCATCGTAAAGTCCTTTTGACTTAACAATCTCACCTTTTTGATGATAACAAATAATCATAATTTTAACAAATTTAAAGTTAATGAATTTTTATTCAATTTGATGAATAAGAAAATAATCAAATGAATAAGACAACAAATAAGAACACAACAACAAACAAAGAATAAGGAGACAACAAAAAATACATATACACATTATATCTTCTTTTCTTCTGTGTTTTCTTCTCTTTTATTCTTCTTCTTTTTCTTGTCTCCCCCTATCTCCCTTTTTTCTTTCTCTTCTCCCCCTATTTGTTATCAATCAAAAACATGCGTTGCATATCTGTTCTGATTAACTTGAGGTCTTCTTCTATTGCAACTCATACATAAGCTAGTTCCTCATAAAGATCACCCACTGAATCTTGGAGATTGTCAACCTTAGTATGAATTTCTACAATTTCCTTCACTAAGGCTTCCTGACTTCGCTACTCAGTATGTCTGACTTCTTCCATTCCAATAGTTTTGACTTTTTGAATTGGACTCGATGGATAGAAGGTTGCAGCAATAGCTGTTTCTGATGGTAAGATATCTAGGTCTATTATTTTTAGGGTAGGAGGTTTGAAGTATTGTTTTCCTTTTGGGAGATTAAGGTCATAGGGTCTAGGTAGTTTAGGAATGGTTTTGCTAAGAAGGTGAAGGACATCTTTAAGTGAGGGTATGAAACTTAAAGCTCTAAAGTGCATAAGCAAGTGCACAAAAGTCTCTAAGTTGACAAACATACCTCCAACCTTTATAGATCTATACTGTCCTTCAGTCACCCTGCCAACTACCTGAAAACTGGCATCTGTGGTGAAGCGTCCACAATTACTCCCTGATGCTTTTGAGATGTGATGGGAAACATAGACTCCTCTTGATTGTACTGCATGACATGCTTCATCTATGTTCCTCACTGCTTCATGAATCTGTTCTTCTGTTAGGTCACCTGTTGTTTTGTCAAGGTACATCTTCGGTTTCCCTTTTGCAACATTGCGTACAATGTGTGAAGCTCTTGGTTGTAAGTCAGGTATAATTTAATCAAAGTTCTACTAGTAGCTGGGTAGATAGTATACCACTCTTTGGTCATCTTCTGTGGATATGGTTCTGACTTCTCATTCCTCAGAATCCCATATAATCTCCTTTCTTTATGATTGAGAAGATGCATAGATCGATTATTGATCAAAATAGATTCCAGCTGTACCTTGACCAACCTTTTCACAGGTTCTCTGATTATTATTGAGCTTCTGCTTCTTACAGGTACCTCTTCTTCAATCACCTTTATTTTCAAGTCCTCTTTTCTAATAGGACTATAAGATTCCACTCTGTCTTCAACTGATTTTTCTTTTTGTTGACTCCCAGTTGAAGTGGTTTCTTTCTGACTAGTCTTTAACTTTTTACTTTCTCCTACCAGTCCAGAAGGTGGTTGTGGTTGGGTTCTCTTTCTTTCAAACTCCAATTTCTTCTTAATTCCAGTCTCTTTGATTGGCTCCATTTGCATTTGTTGCAAAATTGAGACTAGAGATCTTATGGCTTGTGTTGTCCTTTCTATCTGTAGAGATTGTAAACCAAGAGTCATTCTACTTCCTCTCTTCCGTTCTTCTTATCGGAGAGTTAATACCCTTGGTGATCTCTTTGATTTTTTGATTTGTTCAAAATCAAGTGCCTCTGCCTTTCTTTTTAATGACACTTGTTTTCCAGATAGACTCACCTGGCTTTCTTCTATTTGCTTTATCGTCTTAGCTTCACCTGCTACTTTAGACGATTTCTTCTTTTCTTCTATAGCCATTCTTTCAGAAGATTGAGATTTCTTTTTCTCTTTGGGAGTAACATTCCCACTCATGCTACGTCCCTCAATCCTTACTTTTGGTGTAGAAGTCGTACTCAATCCCATTTTACCAATGGTTGTTGCATTAATAACACTCTTAATGTTCATCCTCACCCTGTTTCCTCTATCCAGGAGAATTCCAGAATCTCTAAATATTCTTGTCAGCAGCATGCCATACGGATAGGCATTAGAGTCCTTCTTCGTCTTCATAATGTACCTGAGAATCAGGTGTGGAAGATTGATAGCCTTATGGTTGAGTAGGTAGAACAGACATTGCTCATCAATCATTGTCACAAAGTTCCTTGATCCTATTCTTGGTAGAATGCAGTGAAACAATATGTTATGTAGAACCTAGCCTTTGGAATAAGGTTCGACGACTTCTTGTCCTTTAGGTCACTACACCCATATAGTTGTCAATTTACCAGTGCCTTCTCTAAACAATTTTGAATCATCCATCTAGGGTTGTAAGACACCTCTTCTCCAACACACGAACATCCACTAACCTTCTCGATTAGCTGCAGTGTTACGATAACCTACAGTCTATCCACCAATGATACTACTGTATCATCTACTACATTTGCATTCTTCCAGAAATCATACACTTCATTCAGATAAACTGTTTCACGAACCTGAAAGAAGTTTATCCATCTAGCTACCTTAACTTCGGGTTCAATGTCCATCTGATTCTCCCTCAATGATTCAAAGTCATCATGCTTTCCATAAATCATTGCCTGCTCCATTGTAATCTTTAGAGAGTAGAAACTTCTCAAGGTATAGAGATTAAAATATGAAGATGAGAGCGTAACCGAAAGATCTCAAAATGAATAGTTTTTTTAGAGTTTTGCAATCAATCGATTTCAGAGGATTTCAAAAGCTTTCTAGAGTAGGTGCAGTTCTGAACCGTTTGAGTGGATTTCCTTTATATTTCCCTCCAAAAATAATTACCGACTGTAACTTGTAGTTACTGTCTTTTAAAGAGTTAGAACTTTTTATCTTCCTTTTGTGAGAATCGTCTGGGTCATGACGTGTCAAACGATTGGTATCTAAAGACGACCATATTCAAGTTTCGTATGATCTCTTTGAATCTTTCTTCATTCAAAGGCTTAGTAAAGATATCTACCCATTGATGACTTGTCTCCACAAATTGAAGATTGACGATTCCTCTCTGTACATAGTCTCGTAGAAAATGATGTCTCACTTCGATATGCTTCACTCTTGAATATTGTATTGGATTCTTTGATAGGTTGATAGCACTTGTGTTGTCACAGAAGATTGGGATTTGTTCTTCTTTTACTGAAT
>JANZXP010075622.1:0-10408 GCA_027576715.1 Erythroxylum flavicans
TGAATTTGTTAAGGTGCATAATCATGATTTTGTTAAGTTGCATATTATCCAGTAATTGCATGCATAATCATGAATTTGTTAAGTTGCATATTATCCAGTAACTCCGTTATACATGCATAAGTTATGATCCTTTTTCAGTTTTTTGTTGTAATCTACAAGTGACAACAAACAAGTTACAGAAACAACACGATTTAATGAATTAAATTATTCAATCTCGAACTTTTTATGTAAAAGGTAAACCTCATATTTTAGAAACAACACTATTATACCCTCCTTGGGAGATTGAACTGAAGTGATTAAAAGATAAAAGACACAAGATCAACCAAAGTCAACTCAAACATTGATCTGCGAAACGCAAACCTTGTCTGCGTTAAACACAGACGCAGTCGTTGTCTGCGTTAATGCAGATGAGGTATGCGATCACGTGTTCAAAACGCAGTCGTCTACGTTGAATGCAGACCTAGACGTCGATCACGTCTGCGTTGCGTCTGTGTTAAAAGCAGACGTCGAAACGTCTGCGTAAAAATAGCAAGCAAGATAACGACAAATCCTAGAAAAAGCATACAAGAAACAAAAACTAACCTATGAGTTGATTTGTCTTGAAAAGATGAGTTGTTGCTGCGTATTGGAGAAGATCAACTTTTGTAAACAGAACAAATCTAAAGAAACAAAAGTCACTTTTAACTTTCGTTATATACGTAAGTGACGGAAAAATTTCTACCCGAAAAAGCTAAAATAAAAGGCTTTTTTAAAAAGCTTCAAATTTGAGCTCTTAAAAAAGGTGTATTTTAGCTTTTTAAAAAGTTATTTCTACTCCAAAAGTGCTTTTAAAATTTAGAGCCAAATACTCATTTTTTCTTAAAATAGCTTTTGCGGTAGAAAAAAATGCTTTTCTACTTACCAAAAGTTGAACCAAACGGAGGCTAAATGACTAGAAATGCAATAATATTTATGATTTTCTTGTTCGTTTACCTATTTTGTGCATAGTCAATGATTTCAAGCTGGCAAAGCAATTCCTTTTGTCTAATATTAGAGATCGCAAAATCAGCTTGTTTGCATCCAACTTTATCTAAAATTAACATGTTATATTCATATAGAGCAGACTTTGTACTAGGTTTAAGTTTAGAGAGTCGGCTTGAGATTTAGTCTAATCTACCCGAACTCCTACCATAAAATAATGTCATTTAAAAAAATTTAAAGTAATGTCATTTTGAGAAATTTAAGAACCCTACTTTGTCCGCATCTCAAAAAGGTTGGACAAACAATAAATTCAACCAAACCTAACTAATTGCCATATTTAAGTACTAATTCATTTTAAGTCAACTAAAAATTATTAATATAGCAAAAATCTTGTAGATAAGGAGATAAGGGGTGAAGGATATTTTTTCCTTTTTCACTATATTAACATGTTAAGTAAGAAATACTAACATTAAGAAAAAAAACTCAGTGTAATAAATATAATATATATTTTTATTAAATATATTCTAAACTTTAAGTTATAATTAGAAATACCTTTTAATTAGGACACTGTTATTACATTTAAAGAAATATAATTTACTATTCAAATAGATAAGTAAAAATTTTAATAAAAAAGATTAAATTGTATTTTTTTTCTTAAAAATTATTGAATTATGGGCTTTGTGAATTTTGTTGGTAGATCCAAGCCTTGCCATTTGTCAACCCAAGGACAGATAGGCTCTCTTTACCTGTAAACTGGGCTTTGAGTCCATATAATGAATAAAGGCAAATAGAATTTCTTTTACCCATAAACCTAAGGCCCAGTATATCTCACTTTGTTTACCAAAGGACTAGCGAAAATGGAAACAACTGTTCAAATTTCATCACTTCCAACGGCTAGTTTAATACACAGGCTACGCTCTAACGGTCATATTACCGTTCAAACCCGAAGTCCCTCTTTTATAAACCCTCGCGAAGCCCTGTGTCATGCACTTTGTCTTTTTTCTTTTCCACTTTTAATTTGCTTTCCTTTGATCTATCTCTCTAGCTTTTCCTCTTTCCTGCACGAATCTTTCGTTGAGGTTTCAACATCCATCAATGGAAACTCCATCGTCGACGAAAAGAGTCACAAGATCGCAGACTCGGGCTGCCATTAACACCAATACTGCTAACAGTAGTATTCCCATGTCAAGTAAGTAATGGTCGTTCGATGTTATTCAAACTTTTCTTATACAATGATACTGAATGGATCTACAGTGCAAGATATTCAAGAATCTATTTCTTTTTGTTGAATCATTGATGGGTTCTTTAAAAAGGATCTGCTCGATTTTTCTCATGGTTTCATCTTGTTTTCTTTCAGGGAAGATTGAGGAATCTGAGAAAAGCATTTCGAAATCAAGAAGAGATGCGAAGCAACAAGATCGATCTGCACTTATCGATATAACGAATGATTCACCTATTGTTGGGCTTGCTATGGGGAGTTTAGGGACACCATCATCTTCCATAGTGAAGCAGAGAGGTGTTAGTGTGAAGAACAAAACACCTGGGTCTGGAGAGGCATTGTTGAGGGGTCAAGTTAAGACCCTCTTGCAGAAAGTTGAAGAAGAGGCTGTGCTGTCAAAGGTTTCATTGGACAACCGCCAATTCCTCCATCTCAATTCCCCACTGGGACTTCTTGCACCAACTCCAGCTAATACACCTCAAATTCCAAATCTTTCTCATGTAGACTTTAATAGCCAATCCGTCACTCCTTTGCCGGTTGTTCAAGAACAACTGATCATTGGCCAGGTCAATTCTCTTAACTGTCGAACATGGTTCTGCAAATCTGCAAATTCCAATTCTCTTAACTGTCGAACATGGTTCTTTTCTTGTGATTATGGTTTCAGATAGTGGCTGTTGGCAATTTTGATGGGAAGCAAGAAAGTCTGGAATCTCAGAAGAGCCTTACAAGGTCACTGTTATTGGACTTCTCTGAAAAATCCGATGCCACTGACTTATCAGAAGAATGCTCCTCCGTACTGACTTACCAAGAAGAAGCGCTATCAGGTGAAAGCAAGGAGAAGTCGTCGCCGACGGACGATGATAGTGCCTCTGTCTGGTCTATGCAGGTTAACACAAGTAGCCATGGTGATGAAGAGGATGAAGAAGTATTTGAAGAGGAAGAAGCATCTGAAGAAGATAAAGCAGAAACAGAAGACGAGAACTATGAAGAAGATGATGATTTGTTTGAGGAGCTTTGTGCAGGCATTAGGAAGATGAGCATGAATGAGGGATTTGCAGGGAGGCACACAAGGTTCGTATACAACAGTGATGATGATGAGATAGTTGAGACAGTGGAAGATGTTGTCTCACCCAGCGTCACTCGTCTAAAGGGCATGCCAACACCAAAAGGGAAACACCTGCGCTTTCATACGGAAGATGAAGATTAGAAGGTTGCTGGCTGGTTGATTTTTTGGCTGTCTTTCTCGACACCAGCTTCTCTTTTGGATTTCAGTTTACACACTCTTCCCCCTATCACGCATGTAGTGGTTGTGGAACAAAATAACAATCTTGAGAATTGCCGGAATTAGTTTTACTAAATTCAAGGTTGAGAATTGCCGGAAAAGAGCATTCCTATTCTGATTTTCTTTTAAATTAATTTTTATTAATGTGTGTAAATGTTATTTTAAATTAAAGAGAATTGGAATTAAGTTGATGACGATATAAAACGGAGTTGGATGAAAATAAGAAAATATTTATTATGGTAAGGAAGAGTTGTTTTGGTCTATTTGAAAAGGAAACCAAAAGAAATTTTTATTTTCTATATTTCATTAAAATTTAATAAAAAAACTTGTTTTTCAAAATTTACGAAAACAATGAAAAGTAATTTTTGTTTTTTAATAAAAATATGATTAATTTCATTTAATTCTTTTAATTAAATTTAATAATTAATGACATATAATTGAATTTTAAATATCTTCAAAAATATAAAAAAGTTAATTTTTAATTATTTATTTTAATAAAATAAAATAATTTTATTAATACAAGAGATTAAATAAATTATCTTTAAATTTTGTATATGTAAATTATATGTAATATTTACGTCCATCTAAGAAATTGTAGAGGTGGAAGGGCTCCACAAGAAAGGAGACATGTCTTAATCAAAGATGAACGCGCACAGTTATCAAAACTAACGAATCAAAGGATGACGAAGATGGATGGTCCAACCGCCACCCTTGTCAACTTCACTTAACAAAATTCCAGTGAAGTGGACGCGAAGAAAGAAAAAAATTAGTGGCCATGATCTTTTTTTAGTTAAACCACCATCTAACTAAAGCCGTATTCATCACCTTTCTACATACATTAGTAACGACCTCTTCAATAACCATATCTTATCGTCTCCTCTCTTTGTGAAAGCTTGTATTTAAAGTAGCTCCTTGTCCACCACATAGATTCATTCGTAACGTTCTCCGTTTTCCGTTCACCTAATTGGGCAGTTCTCTTACCAAGTCCAAAGTATGGACAATGAAGAGGCAGGAAAGTTGGTGATCATGGGACGAGCAGAGATCGACACTAGAGCTCCGTTCAGGTCTGTTAAAGAAGCAGTAATGTTGTTTGGAGAAAGAGTTTTAGTTGGAGAGATATACGCCAACAAGCTTAAACAGGTATGCTTTCCCAGTTTTGCATGCCCCTTATGTTGTCTGTTTCCTTAATTGGTTGGCTTTATCTGGTGGGTTTAGTTGCTAAGCTTACAGAGATGACAGGAGAGAACGTGAACTATCAACATTTTAAGCAAGCAAGTTTTAGCTAAAACCTGCAGGTCAAAAACTCTGCCATAGAAGTTGTCAATTCTGGTTAGATCTTTAATCCGAAAATTTTGATCAGAACTGGATGTTTATTGATGAATAATAACACTGTTTAAGCCACCTGAAAAAATTAAACCGTATTTCAGTATCAAAAAGAAAAAAAAAAAGAAAAGAAGACTATGGTCGAGTAATGTGAAGTGATCATATTAAGAGATGATAGTTCCATTAAATTAAAGAAAATGTTTTTTTTTTTTAACTCGAACCCGTCATATGACAGAAACGTAACATTTGGGTTCATCAGATAAAAACTGCAGGAAGCGAGAGTGGGTCACAAGCTCGATCAAGAATTGACACCTTAACTGCCGAGCTTGAAGAGACGAAGCTTAGCCTCCAAAGGGCCAGAGAGGAAGGTAACCTAATGACATACTGTATAAAGTCTCTGAAAGAAGAGCTAGAACAAGCAAAAAGGGAACTGCAATGGCTAAAGGGAAGAGACGTGTACCAGAAACAGCCACTTGAGCCTGAGATTGAAGACCTCAAATTCGTCGAGAACACGGCGAGGGTGGCGAACATGGAGAGCCCCTCCGAAGAAGCTACGAAGGAGTATCAGAAGAAGAGATACGTGAAGTTTGCCAGCCCTCCTTCATTGACCAAAGTTATTGTGACCAAACAGGAAATGCTAGAAAGACCTCCTTCTGTGAAGAAGTCTACAGGCAAGAGAAGGTCTCTGGGACCTATTATGGGATGGTTGTTTTCCAAAAGGAAAGGAAGCCAAGAACACGAGTCTCCTAGAGACTAAAAAGCTTGCTTAAAGCTTCGCATGTTGATTACGTTCCTCCTAAATTTGCATGTTGATTACTTTATATGCTTCTGCTTGTATGGTCTAGGAGATGTGACAAAAATGTTGTAGACAAAGTGTGAAAGATCCTCGTGTCTTTACGTTTTTTGAAGATTTGGGCTGAGACCTGGAGCGAGATATACTGTAGAATCCATGAGAGAAGGTTAATAAAATGGATTTACACATTGTTATATGCCTTGGGATTGCATAAAGCACCCTCACCGAGTTATAGATGTGGTATCTTTTCCTTCTTCTATTTAAATTCGGCTATAGTATTGAATGGAGATGGAGGTATAAAACATGATTGCCAGTATGTCACCGTGCGCTATGTGAATCTTATCAAAAAATGTTAGCTTAATTAAATACATCTCTATAGGCTCTCTTTGGTGCTGTCTTCAGCCTTAGCTTTAATAGTTAAATTCTGATTTTTATTTTGTCCTTGCTGTTAATAAACTCTCAAAATAGCCATATTTGTTGGTCCTTACAGCCAAACCATAAAATAGTTATATTTGTTGTTCCTGTCCGCTAAATCATGTAATTATTTTGTGTTACTTTTTCTTAATGTTTTAAAAATTGGAATAAAAGTTAAATCGGTAAGATAAAAATTTTAAGATTAAAAGATTCAATCAGTATTAAGTCACATAAAATCGACTAAAAATTAAATAAAATTAAAGAATTTGAAATATAATTGAAAAAAATTTTCCGTACTTATCAAAGAATTTGAAGTTAATTAATTAAAAAAAACATATTATTAAATAAAAATTAAGTAATTTATTTTAGTTTAGAAGAATGTATTAATTTACGAAGATTGAGAAATTAATTAATAAACTAATATATATTTAACAATAAGAGTTATTAAAGTAAATTGAACCAGAAATTTAAAAATCGAACCAAAAAATTAGCCAGTAAATATTTTTACAGTTGAATCGATAGAATCAGTTGAGTTTTTTCATAAGTTTTTTTTCCCATAATTTATTCTCTTTTTTCCAGTTGCTTTATTCTCAACACCCGTTAAAACCATTTTGCTTCTAAACGCCCTTTTCATTGATCTGTGATTTTTCTCCCTTAACTCTCAGTCAAAAGCTGGAAGCTTAAGCTGAAACTTCTGCGCAATTAAACTTCAAATCGTACTTTAAGGTGTGGTAGCAAAATAAAAGTGTGGGCCGTGAGGGAAGGTTTAAAATTTCAAAGTTTGCAAAATTATTATCAACTGAAAGAGATACGAGAATATGGTAATATTAATTAAACTAAATTTGTTATTTATTTTTAAATTATTAGTGCGTCAAATAATTTTATCAAAAAAAGTTACTAATCATTTAATAATTTATTCAATAAAAACTTAAAAATAACAAATATATATTATATTATAATAAAACAAATAAATAAAAATATTATTATTTAAAAAAGAATGAAGTCTAGTACCAATATATTTATATTTTTTATACAACATAAATTAATTACGCCCTTTAAGAGTAGTCTAACTGGTGAATTTAATCCTTTCCAATTTAAGAAATTGCATATTTGAGTCGTAGTAAGAAGACTGGGGCTCATCTTAGGTTTGAAAATGATGGACCAAAGATGGAGACATGTAGAAGTTAGAAGTTAGAGTAAAGAGATTAATAATAGAGAAAACAAGTTGTCTTGTATATTTTTGTACAGTTGATCTATTATATATGCATGACTTTGACTAGGTATATATCGATTAGGCAATATTTACATAAAGAAATCATGGAAAAAATGGTTTAATTGACTGTTATGAATATTTGGAGGTAAATGAGTCATGCTTTGATTGATTGTCATGACTGGTTTTTGTTTTCATTCTAGGTCCTTTAAAAGATAGATCTTATTCTTCAAATATTAAGAAAAAAAAATAAAAGATTTGAATGTCAACAATCATTTGAATACGAAAAACTCATCTGTTCACTATCACCTAAATTGGAAAAATTTTATACAAAAACACTTAATATTTTTCACAAACTGTAAGTACATCGATGTCAGTCGAGCAATACAAATTGGCGAGATGAGACGTGTTTATATTATAGCTTTAATAATATTGTGCAAACGAATTTAATCGGAATTTGCTTAACTAAAACAAAAATAAAATGACTTAGTAAAGTAAATATAGTTCACTACGCACTAACTAAGCTGAGGACATTGACTAACTACTTAAAAAATGCAACATTAAATCAAAGATGGAGCTAATTTACAACATGCTTCTCCTGAGGGTTGGGTCTTGTAGCTAAATTTTAATACCTTACTCAAATTACTCTGTGGATATCCTTTAAGTTTTTTTTAAAAAAGTTTTTATCCACTAGTGATTAAGTCCCTTCTTTTAAGGGTGAGTCAACCATTTCTCTTAAAAAAAACTCGATAATCCCTTGCTCAAGTAATTTTCTAAGGGAGCATTAAACACAAACCTAAATCTAACCTCCTAGAATTACTGGGTTTCCTAATACATCGAAAATTTTTATTTGATTTCTATCCTATCTTCTAGCAAAATCACCCTCTCTTGAAGGTGTAAATTTACCAAGCAATCAAATCCATGGCCAATGAATTCCATTCAAGCACAAAGAGAACTGAAAAAGGAAATGAAAAGCAGTTATATATTCAACTTAGTAAAACATCAAAATATTACTACAATCTTAAATCTCCTAGAGTAACATACACTACAAAAAATTAATACAATCCGCGACATTTTATTAATAAAACGTTGCGGATTGTAAATACTTTTTGTGACGTTTTTAAAACGTCATAAAAAGTTTACATATTCCGCGACGTTTTATGAAAACGTCGCGGATTTGTAACACATTTTGCGATGTTTTATTAATAAAACGTCGCAAAATAGAAACCGTGACATTTTGTTGAATAAAACGTCGCAGAATGTGTTCTGAAAAACGTTTTCCCCCATATGCAAAACGACGTCTTTTGATTTTTCTTAAAACTTTCCCTCCACCTACGCGCTAGCTATTTCCTTCTCCACAGCTCCATCGTTCTTCCTCCTCCAGATTGGTCCGTCTTCCGTCGTGTGCGTGTTCTCTGTCAAGCTGCTCCGTCTCCGGCCATTGTGGTCGTCTTCTCCAACGTATTTCGTCAGGGTATTTTCGTCATCTTTTTCATCATCTTCTTTTTTGGTATAATTGCAAAATCAATCACATAGGGTTAACGATGTTTAATATTCTTGAAGTGACTGGGTATTCTCTTGATGATGTTCTTCTTTAGAAGCCAAAGGCAGGGGTATGTTTCATTCCCCTATAAAGCTTGCGGCAATCTATCTATTTTGTCCCTAATTTCTCTTCATCTGTTACTGTAAATAGTTTGGTTCGTTAGGTTGCTTTTGTTTTTAATTAGGTCGTTTAGGTTTGTGTAATCTGGTGGGTTGTTGTATAGAATTTTGTATGGTGATTTCTAGTGAATTAGGGGTTTAGGTAGTCGACTGATAATGTAAGTGGCTACAAGAAAGGAATCTCCCCAAATTTCGTTGGTAGCTTAGATTGGAACATTAGGGACTTGACAATATGTGGAATGTATTTTAGTTTTCTTTCCATGACATCGTTCTGTTGGGGAGAATAAGGACATGACTTTTGATGCAATATACCTTTCTTTTGAAATAGTCTGGCACAATATAAATTGATAAACTCTATACCATTGTCACTCCTAATAACTTTGGCAGTGGTTTGGAATTGATTTTCAACTAGGGAGATCATGTTTACGATTGTTTTATAGGTCTGTGCTTTATTTTGTAGTAGGATACTACTATCAAAACATAATGAATACTAGTAATAGAAATTGTTTTATATGGTTGCCATAAATCTATGCGTATAAGGTCAAGGATATGGTTGGATGTGGTTGAGGTTGTATTGAATGGGACACTCTGCTGTTTTGATTTTTGGCATATGTCACAGGGTAATGGTCTGCAGAACTCTGGATTATTTGAAATAGCTAAAATTTTCAAAGTGGATTATTTGAAAATAGGATCAGAAGTGATGATGGGTTGTCGAGCGAATGCCTAAGTTGCAATGAGAATGGTCTGATTATTTGTCCCTCATACTGCTGAATACAAAATGATTTATAGTTTATGCTTTTTGTAGTTCTTGTTCCGAGTCAATCTCATTCATTTATGGTTGTATTGTATACCAATATGACCATTCTTCCGATTCTTTATAAAATGCTTTGGATAAGGCAGATTCCGAGTATAGTGCTGCTTTTGGTTTTTCCATATTCACCATATGATGTATAGACAAAATACACGAGTTTCTTTTTTGTTTTGGTTGAAGCTTTGCCTTCTAATTTTCTTGGGAGAAGTTTTCGCTTCTTAATGCAGAAGGAACCTTGTGGTTCAGTTTAGATGTTAGAGATCACTAGGAAGGACTGAATGTAGGAACAATCCTTCTTCAGCTTCTTGGTTCAACGTTCTCAGGATGTGTTGTTTGGCTACTAAGTTCTCATGAATCCAACAAATAAAGATCAGCAAGTACAGGTAAAACTTAGCTGGTGACCTATTCACCTGTTTTGAAAAGCCTTAGGCTCTCTTTTTAAGTGTTTGGTTAGATTTCATGGTTCTTCAGGGAAAACTAATTAATTATAGTAAATTGAAGACTTGACTGACAAGGGATAAAATTGAAGATTTGGTTATATAAAATATTCATTCAGCTGAAATTCGTATATTAGTAGTTGATTCATATTCAAAACATAATATAGATTGAAATATTTTTAATCTCTATTGCATCTGTATATTTCAATCTATATTGCATCTGTGTTAAATATTTTACGGGTAACACATATCAGTTGCTCCGAATACAACTAGCCTCAAGTTTCACCAAGAAAAAGA
>JANZXP010075673.1:0-10407 GCA_027576715.1 Erythroxylum flavicans
TTACCTCACTGAGTTCGCAAACTCACCCAAAATTGCAACATATTTTTCAGGACCGAGAGAGTAGACTCTTAGCTCCAAAGGGACTTCTCTGACTGTGTAGATCAGATTGGCGAGACAGGTCATGGCACACAAGTCGGTCAGCTGGGATGTCTAGATTTTGGGATGACCTAGATAGCTGATGTATTTCTTCCTCTTTCATAGTATCTGTATTAGGGTTTCTGTATGTACAGATTGTACAGTATGATGATGTATAACTGTTGATTTTGAGTAATGAAAAGAGGAAGAGTTTGGATTTAAAAATCTTGTGGTTTACAATTATTGCTTTATTATTTCAATTATTGTGATGCCATGTGGAGTATTGTAGTGATCGCACGAAGCGCTCCCTTATTATAGGATATGTATCGGAATGACCTACGGGTGTCCCGGTACGTACCCTATGGTAATGGGGTGTTACATATATTCTGTATAAATCCATTCTGATCATATCAAGAATTATAATGAGATATATATGAGCTCACCACTCATCAAGATTGTGGTTTGTAATAATAAAATGCTAGGGCGTATGTTTTAAGATTAAAGTAACACCCCACTTTATTGTTTAAAACGTACTTGATTCTAGCTTCATTTAAAAATTCCATTATCAATAGTCAACTACGATCATGATATGAAACTCATCATTCCCTTGAAATAAACTCTTTTACTTACAGGAAGATAAATCGCAACACTACAGTCTAAACTATAATCAAGTGACCAACTTGATTATTCAACTATTAATCAACTAATTTAGATTTTAATAATATAAATGTTTCCCAGATATCTCCATGTATATGTTACAAAAGAATCTTGGTACCTTATGACTAGATATATAATACTCGTATAAATAAAACCAAACTCTTTTGTTTTATTAATATTAAATATTTTCATTACAAAAGTAACTGGAAGAAAATTAAGTTATATGCTTTATCTTTAGAAGAGTGGTAGATGGTGGTAGACAAAAGCCAGTGAGATTTTGAGCCTAATTATACTATCAAATTCAAATCCATCTCATTTCCTTTTGCTCATATATGAACTTTATGACATGTAAATCCTAACTTTGCTTTGATTTTCTATTTAAGACCACATTTTTATCACATGCGTGAACACGAAAATGATATATGCATTCTGTGTTATTACAAGCTACATTAGCTAAATGGCCGACCCATTGATATTTTTTTCTTTGTTAAGCCCCTTTGGACTTTATTAGCTTTTCATTTTGTACTAACCACATTACATGCTTTTAAATTTAAACAAATGTCCGACCAAAGCATAACACTAGTGGAGCATTTTTTAATTGTTGAGTTTGTGGATGTAAAAAAATATAAGTGTGGGTGTGTGTATATATATGGCTGGGTCATATTTGTCATAATGTCATTTTATGAAATTCCCATATTGATGTAACTTCTTTCAATGTTTATATGAAATAAAGGTTTAAATAAAAGTATTTTGGAGGAAGTGAATACGTTTTGAAAAGTTGTTTATGATTAATGTCTCCACTTATAGTTTTATTGAAGGGTAATTTGAGTATGTTGCAAATGAGGTAGATGTTGTTCTGTAAAGATAACTCTTTATATTTTCAATGTATTATTACTAATGATTTTTATGAGTGATTTCTTCTAATTGGTTTTGCTCCATGTGGTTTATGGCATGAGAGTTTGAATTTGAGTTATGAAGTATAATTGTTGCATTCATCATAGCTAATGAATGTTAGCATGTGCATTTGATGTTTCATTGAGTGTTATAGCATGGGCGCTTGATGTTTCATTGAGTGTTACTTTTGCTTCACTAACTTGGTGACTTTTATGCTACATTACCCAAATACATCTCACCTTACCCTTGCCCACATTACAACCTAGAAAATTCCTTTGATTCATGATAATGCATCTGACTCTTAATGGTCAACAAATGAAATGATATGCAAAGTTATAGAATGTTTTGATCATAAATGGTTTTTGAGTTTAAGTATGAATCTATCTTATTCGAACACATTTTGTTCAATTTTACCTTTAGATTGCTCAATTTCTAAAAGTGATGAATGTTGATTGATCAAAAGTAGAAGCATTGAATGTTGAATTATTGTTATGGTTTTTGAAAATTATTCATCTTTTCTTATGATTATATACTCTTCAGAAATATGGGAAATGAGTAAATGTTTTGGGTCTGTAACTTTTATTTTAATGTTTTACCCAAGGGTAGTCAAAAGCTAAGTATAGGAGAAATTTATATGTGCTTAATTGGTTATGAATTTGTTCTATAACACTTAGTATTTAATGATATAAAATGCTTAAAACATCCACTTTAGTTCATATTTTCTTTTAGGTACAATTTGGAAGCGAAAGAGCTAATACAAGTCCAAAGCACTATATTTGAGTCGTCTTCTTAAGAATCACACTCACTTGTCTTCATAGAACAAGAAGAAGAATGATTAAAGAAATAGGAGACAAGAAAATTTATAAAGACTACGAATATTTGTTGAAAATACAAAGAGGAAGAACACGTGAAGTGAGTCACAACTAGTGTTAATTTGTCATGGCCATGAGACACCTCTCACACGCATAATGTGTCAGGCCCATACAGGGTGTCTCAAGTCCATAAGACTCATACTCACAGCTATGAGAAGTAGCTAGCTCTCTGAACCCTAATTTTTAAGTATAAAAACATCATGTAGCCATTAAAAAAATGAATCATTTGGGGAAATATTTTAAGGGTTTTAGGAGGATGAAGAGAGACAAAGGTTGACGCCTTTGGAGACCCATAGAGGGATAAACTTCTCGATGCCAGTTTTGAGGTGATATCGACGCTGAAGAACTCAGTTAAGCATTTCTCTTATTATTTATTATTCTTTCTCTTAGGGATTGATTAGATATCCTATATTAAATGTTTGGGTGTTATGTAAGAATGATTGAATGCTCTATTTGATTATTTTTATATAAGAATCGATCAGTAGAATTTTAATATAATTCATAATTGTTAGTTTGAGATTCATTTGTGGTGACTAATGGTTTTTAATCATTAGGGATGACATTACTTAGGTTAAATGACTTAATCTTATGTGGTTGTTTCCTTGATTAATCTGTTTTCCTAATTTATAATGCGGTTGTCCAATTAAATATAGAGAGCTTGTTCTAAGTTGCTCGATAGCTAGGTTTAATTAACGAGATCTTCTTAATTAAACACTACTTAAGGAAAATTGGAGTAAATAGAGCTTATTATTAACCTACGATTAATAGTTTCTGAGAGAGGTATAAGAACAAAAATTAAATGTAATATGTTCAGCTATATGACTGGGTCCATAATGAATTCATCATTTTTAGGTTGTTTAATTAATTTTCTTTTGTTAGTTTAGTTTCATTTTATTTTCTTGTTTAAAAACCAAAGCCAAACCCCTATAACCTTAACACCAATTATTTTCGTTTCAAATGCTTTACACACACTCTCTATAGGATCAACTTAGACTTACCACTATTATAGTTGTAGATCTAGTTATTTTAAATAGTGTTATGATGTGCTATGCCAGTCTGCATATGTGGTCCTTTATAGGTTGGTACGGTGTGGTTATTCCGATGAGGAGTAGTGTACGATGAAGAGTGGTGTGGTGAGTGGATGTTTCTATGATGAACACTTCTAGGGTTGGAGAATGAATGCGAGGAAGAGAAACAAATGAAAGAGTGAAATGAAAATTAGGGCTCAGTGACTCCTTTTAAAGGAGTTACAAGCATGATTCACGCTTGTGAATGAGGGCTCGAGTGAGTAACTCTTATAGTCACACCTGTGAAGTTTGTTACGTGGGCATGAGAAATTTTCTTAAGCTTAAGTCACACCTTTAAGGTTTGTTGCACGGGTATAAAAATGTTTTTTAAGCTAAAATCATGCCCGTGAGACCTAGCATGATCTCTAATTTTTCATTTTTTAATTTAAAAACAAACAGACTAATTAGAAAGCCACAAAAAAAGAATAATAAATAATTAAAAAAGCAAAACAAAAATTATATAGGTTGCCTTTGATTCAGCGCTTCTTTAACCTCTTTTATCTCGATGCCTCAATAGTCATGATCTAGGTGGATAACTCAAAGTGATTGATTCCAATAACAGAATAATTAGAATGTCATAAAAAGGATTAATAAATAATTAAGAAAGCAAAAAAAATTATATAGGTTGCCTCCCATTCAGCATTTCTTTAACCTTTTTTATCTCGATGCCTCAGTAGTCATGATCTAGGTGGATAACTCAAAGTGATTGATTCCACTATTTTCTTCTCTTCATTGGGAGCTATCTCTAAGAATTTGCCAAACTATCCCTCAGTTGCATCATCTAGCAATTGGTAGTACTCATCAATCTCTTTAACTAAGCCCAACTCCCTTGCCTCTTCTTCCTGTATGGAAAAATCAAAATTTGTAGCAATAATTTGATCAACAAGAGAACATTCTTTATAAATGGTAGAAGTAGGAATAGGTTGAACATTAAAGATTCAAAATTTTACTATTTCTCCTAGAATAGTCCTGGTCAATTTTCCATTCTTAACATCAATAACGGTATTGGTAGTGGCCATAAAAGGCCTCCCTAGTAGTATGATGTGCTCCTTTTCTTGCTCTTTTACTTCCTCCATGTCTAAGACAACAAATTTTATGGGTACAATCAATCCTCTAACTTTCACTAACAAATCATCAATTATTCCTTTCGAATAACGGATTGGCCTATCATATGATTGTAAACATATGTTGAAAGGTCTTAATTGTCCTAGATCTAATTTCTCATAAATAGAATAAGACATAAGGTTTATACTTGCTCCAAGGTCAAGCATACCCTTAACCTCATCACTATTACCCATTGATACTTTCACGACGAAACTCCCAAGATGTTTCATTTTGGGGGATAACTGCTACTGAAGGATTGAACTTCCTACTTCTGCAACTATCACCTTCTTATTTAGCTTAAACTTCCATTTTTTGATGCTTAGTTCTATGAAGAAATTCACATAAGTTGGAATGTTCCTAATCACATTTAACAAAGGCAGATTAATATTAACTTTAGAAAGCATGTTATATAGATAAGAAAAATTCTCATCTTGTTTCAGGTCTTTAAGGTAGTTTGATTATGGAATTTCTTAGGTTTCGATTATGCATCACCTGCATCATATATCACAAAATACGTAGTAGAAAGTAAAATAAAACCTAAAAAAAATACCGAATCACACATGTGCCATTAGATGTAGTAAAAAAATGAACTTAAGATGTACACCTTACTAACTGCTTCATTCTTGTTATCTTCACCTCTTCGAGTTGTCATAAACTACAAAAACCAAAGGAGGGTATCTCTAGTGATATCCATATAAAGAAGAGAGCCTGAAATCTCTTAGCAGGAATGGTTAGAAGACATATAAAGTGGTAGCTTTGATGTATGTTCTTAAAAGAATAGTTTAAAATGTCAACTCCCACTAGACTAACTACATCATATCTATCCCATATGATGTTTGTTCTTGTCCTCAAAGCTCATTACTTAATTGAATATGTCACTAAAGACCATCTTCATGACATTTACACTCTGGCTAGAGATTCCTGAGTAGTAACCCCAATAAGAGGTCGTGGGTATCATCTCCTTCTATCAGGAGTGGTGAATCCTTTCTTGGCTACTCAATTACCTTCGAATACTTAAGTTGCACCCAATAACCATCCAATAAGCAACCTCTGAGAGACAACAATAAACGAAGTCAAAGTACAGGCACAGTATTCAATATATCCTTGAGCACCTCAAGTTTAAGGATATTTTCACCATTTCTATGATGAGACTATCATTGACACTATAATAGATTATCCATTAGATTGTCTCATGGCAGGTCAGCCTATATACTTACTACTCTTATTAAGAATCCACATGTTAACTATAAACAACTCATGCTTACAGCTTATGAGATCCACTACTTGATCCAATCAAGGAGTATAACATGTGATAGTCTATCCAGATTAATAATGTCCTGTCTCATTTTTAACATACCACACCTATAGGGCATATTCCCAAAAGCATCGGAGAATATTCGAGATATACTCTATGGGCATGATATGTTAGCAAATAATTCAAAAAGATTTTTCCATCTTACACATAATATTATATAGCACAGAGGCACTTTAATCAACAAATTGCCAGAGTTTGACCTAAATTTTAGAGCTTTCCTACATTCAACCTGTGCAAAAACATTTCAAGAAAGCTCAGCTTTCCTCTTTAATGATCTTAGTAAAGATATATAGAAAAACATTTATATTATTCCATTTATCAATTCTCACTTTCATAGACATTTCCAGTATCTAATAACAAATAAATTCACAGAACTTTTCATTATATTACTACCAAACATGTTCATAAGACAATAATTCAGTCTTATCACAAATATACAAATATATTGAACATTAGTATACAAAAATACAACATGCCAAGCTACATATATCAGTTACAAAATTATTAACACACTGTATACAATGTAGCAATTTGTTGTGATATGTAGATGTAAAACTACTACTAGACTCTGTAGATTTAGCTGATTGAACTTTTGAGCCTTGACTTCCAAAACGTAAGAGTTATACTCCAACTAACTCTAGACCTCTCCTGAACCTGAAAAAATATTACAATTTTGATAAGTTTTACAAACTCAATGAGTGAATCATCATCGAATAAACATACCATATAACCAATAATATCAAGTTACATTTCAATAACACACATCAACTTAGGCAAAACTCAAGAAAATCATATCATATTTTAAAAAAAATATGAAGATGTATTTCAAAGCCGCAATTAAATTTAATCAAACACGTATATGAAAATGCAAATATGCTTTCATTCTTATTTCCTTGTGTTGTGATCAAATATGCCAATTCATACCTTGGGTTTCAAACAAATTTCTGCTGGCCAGCTAAACGAGCATTATAGCCCAGATCACATTATGAGCATTAAGCCGTGAGTTCTTATTACGAGCCTTAGGCCCTGATTACGAGCTTTTCATCCCGAATGTCTTCATGTTATTCATTTTGATCACAAATCCTATTATCTCATCATGAATGCTAAATGTAATTATATGAATCATCTCATATATCACTTTCTTCTATCAGTAACTGATTGTCCAAAATTCACAATGAATTTAATTCAAACAAGCATTTCATAATTATTCACATAGTCAAAAATTGACAATAGAATGAAAAACAATTTCATATACAATCCTAAATATCAAACTCCTCGGACCAATAATGTCTAGAATTGTAACAATTATTTAAGCAGCAATTCAATAACTGACATTCAACTAAAAATAAATCAACCATAATGAGAAACAACTATGTTAACTTACATAACACTCTAATGAGCTATTGCCTCAACGTCCCAACAATATCTGGGTATTGACAATCACTCTGAGAGCCTATTAGATATGCATATGAACATCGGTCACTGATAACGAATAGAGAGAATATGTATGCCCTCCTTAAGTGCAATGTTTTTATCCTACTCTTCTAAATGTTCCTTTATGAACAAGCTGCCCTCTTTTAATCATAACTCTCTCTACAAAACTATAATTACCATGATTCTTGTTCCCGCTAAAACTAGACTTCATTAGTTTTAATATTGCCAAAAATTACACGAACATAATCTCCCCTTGGAATATAACCCTTATCCAAATTTTTTCCTATTTCTGGTAAGAAACAGGCCGACAACCAATGCTCAAACAACAATAAACCATTACCAAGACATATTCTAGCCAAACCATTTCATATAAGCATTAGTAAGACATCATTAATCATTTTTTAGTTTTATACTTTGACAAATTCGGGCTCTAAGGCCCTCAAAAATTAGGAAATAATACAAGGCTCCTGTACAGAGGTTTGTCATGGGCAATATTGGGGGAAACAAGCATAACTCAAGCTATAATCACTATTTTGTCAAGCTCATTTCATAGAGGTCAAGCTAAGACCTATATCTACATCTTTCATTCTTTGAGTTTCTAAAGTTATGTAAAACAATTCAAAACAGAGAATATGAAATTCAAACTAGGATTTCGAGTTACCATGGTGACCTCTTTCCTTCTCCTCCTCTCTTCCCCTTTTTTCTTTCCTTCTCTCTCTCCTTTTTTTTTCCTCCCTTTTCTAACGTCATAGTAGACCCTCACTCTCCCTTATGTTGCCTTTTATATCTATTTTCTCTAGAAAGTTCAAAGAAAGTCAAACCAATTGTAAGGCTGCATATGTCACCATTTGTAAAGTTACATATGTCATCATTCTAAAGCTCCACATTTCACAAGTCTAAAGTGTCATTTGTCACCAATTTAAAGGGCCACTTGTCATAAATATAAAGTGCCACTTGTCTCCAATCTTACCATTTAGGAGTTATATGAAGCCAGTTTATACATTGACTCCTTAAACTTTTGATTCTTTTACAATTAATGCCAAATAACTAACTTAAATACATCAATTTCTAATTTAATTATAATTCATCAAAATCATATCCAAGCATCGTAGAATATGTCAATTAAGTGCACATAAAACATTTTTCTTTTATTTTCCATAGTTATAAATAATAATCTATGTATGTGTATGCTAATCTCATGTGTGTACATAGAATAACAAATTCCATAACCTAATGTACCAAATTAATCATCTAGTAATATAACTTATTTTATTTAATGCAATATGCATGAGCTTAATCTTCTAACCCTTCTAACCCTCAACAATTTAGGAGATAGGATATTACATCATTAATCATATGACTAGGCATAATTTAAATACTAATATAATTATACATGATAAGAATCTCATTATCATAATCTCATCATGATTTCCTTCATGCCATGTAATGTATCAAAGACTTCATGTAATAGCCCGTTTTCCAGATTAAGGTTTAGAACCTTAGACTATTGTACATGAGTAATATCATTGAGATTTCATAAAATGCATTGCATTCATATCGATATCATTATTATACACACATGAATAATGATTTTGTACAAATTGTAAAGATAGTATTTGCACCCAATTGAAATATTCTGGAGTATGAAAGGTTTATAATGATCATGATGTGATACTATTTAGGTCTTAAATATTTAGTTTAATTAGAATTAATTGTTACAATGGGGAGATTGATGAATTAAAATGTATATTTAGATTAGGAACAATGTCAAGTGGCAAGACAAATTGAAAAACAAAAAATTAGCTTGACTAAGCCTATGAAATAATTGACAAATGGCATAGATAGATGAGTGATATTTGGCATGGGTAATTAATTAGAAAATGGCAGCAACTATTGAGTTATAAATGGACTAATAATTAGGTGAAAATTAACAGCTTACTTAGTGGGAAAATGGCTTACATGCCTAATGACATATGTAATTGAAAGACGATGACACCTTGCACCTAGTTGAATTAAGCTAACGTACCAAAAGTTTCTGCTGGAACATTTTCCATCTTCTTCTTTCCTCTTCACCAAAATTTGCTCCTATCTCACGTTTCTTTATTTTGGTTTAAGCCTAGATAAATTGTCACACCAAATCCATACTTTTACTGTTCATAAGTATTGTTTTCCTTTCTACTTGCCAAAAACTATCAGAAGTATTGTTTTCCTTTATCCTTGCCAAAAACTAACTTATTTTCACCTTAAATTTGTGATGATCTTGCAAGAATGGAGGGCTAGGTTAACTTGATCAAGTGAGCTAGAATTGGAAGTTAAATAAGTAAGTAAAGTGTTGCTCTTTATATCATGTTCTAATAGAAAGATTATGATGACTAAATTGGATGGATTGTATATGATGTTGATGATGAAGTGTGCTAGAATATGTTAGATGAACTTGGATACTTTTATGCTTAATTCTTGATGTATCAAAACCGTGAGTTGTAGGTTGTTATATAGATGGATTAAATTAGGATTTACAGCATAATAAAGGTGAATTTATGCTAAAGAAAGATGTTAGTGTAGTTTTCTTAAAATGGGAAAGAATAGACTATATGTATGATAGTGAAAGATATTTTTTAGTTTGTTTTGATGCATGAAAGATAATCGTTTATGAGCTACCAATTGACTAATTTTGAGTTGGAATCAGAGATGAAATTTATGAGGAATTATAGTATAATTAAGTTCTAATTGAGGTATAATTGGTTGACCATTAAGAAGATGTTTTGAATTTGGTATAAAGATGTCAAAATCTGGAAAAAGAATTAAAGGAAATGGATGGTGAACTTTCAATTCACTCATCCCACGATTGTGGAAGTCACATACACGATCGTGGGAAATGCTTGGAAGTGAAAAAAATTATGTTTGTTGTAATTGTTGAACCAACTAAGGATAAGTTACTTTACTTTGGTGCATTTGGACTTGATTGAGGCTTAAAATGAACCTAGTTTGA
>JANZXP010075754.1:0-10402 GCA_027576715.1 Erythroxylum flavicans
ACAAAATCTTTCCATGTCAACACTGGAGGCATAACCTGACTGTGGGGCACTGATTCCCACCAATAGTGTGCATCCCCCTGCAACAAACTGACTGCATAGTCTAACTTCTCCTCATCCGAACACTTCATCTGATTTAGGACCCTCTCGGTCCTCTTTAGCCATGCTTCAGCCTCTTCGGGATCTGTAGTCCCATTGAAGTCTACAGCTCCATACTTGCGGAGCTTATCATACTGTCCACTTCTGTCTACTGGAGCTTGCATCTGAACTTGAGACCCTTAACCCATGGCATATGAGAAAGCCTGAGCAAAGGCTTGAAAGAAATGCAGATCCATAGGGTTTGCCTGAGGCATAGGATGAGGCGGTGGAGGCTCCTCATGTTGTACACTAGATGCCTCAGGGTTAAGGGCAAAATGTGTCCCCGCGTTTTGTGGGGCATTAGACTCATCCGTGCTCCCTTGGCGAGAGCTAGATTGAGTCATAGCTCCTCGAGTTCTTCTTCGAGGCGGCATATCACTCCTGATACATGAAACCATAGAAAAAATCTCAAAGGGGTGCAAAACAGTTCAAGTCATACAGAATATTTTCAATGCATGAACACAATTCAATTCCATGCATGTAGAAAACCACGAAAAATTCATGCAGGTACACTTCATATCTCCACTTTCCCAACTTATACTTCGAATACTTCAAAACTTGGTCCTAAACCCGAACTCCAACCTAGTCTCTCTGATAGGCATGTAACTTGATAGATACCTCGAAAATGCCCATATAAGATCCTAATACCGGCGCTCTGATACCACAACTATCGAACCCCGATTCCGAAGTCCAACTCACATGCAGAATACCTTAATACGTGAGCTTATCTCTCAAAGGGATCACCTTGACCATTATCGGAATATCTTCTCAAACCTCCTTTTTTTTAATAGCTCAAGTCAACTCTTAGAACAGTTGATTACTATGATGGTAGTCAACTTGTCCATTTATCCCTTTTCACTCGAATACCTCGAAGATCAGCATTGGTAAGTACACACTTTACGCATATTCTTACTTCGAGACTATTAGTATAACTTGTTCTATAAGCATCCAAACTAGGGTTTCTTTAGTTAGATTAAAAGAGCTCCTTAAAAGCTACAACTTTCGTGAAGACCTCGAAGGCCAAATTTATCTTCTGAGGGGTCGAAAATAGGGCAGAAGATAATCATGAACAGTAACCCAGAGATAGCGTGAACAGTAACATAGAGGGTGCACTTCGTCCCAAATAACTTCTTAACTCCTTCTTATAATACTTGTCCCATAATCTATCCTCTATGTTCTATTCTCTGTGATTGACTTTTATCTTCTACGTTGCCCCTTATCGTCTGAAGTCTGTGAACAGTAACACAGACGAAGTCTTATGGAACCCAGACGCTACTCTGTGAACAATACCACAGACGAAGTCTGTGAACAGTGACACAGACAAAGTCTTATGTCGCACAGACGCTACTCTGTGAACAGTAACACAGACGAAGACTGTGAACAATGACACAGACGAAGTCTTATGTCGCACAGATGCTACTTTGTGAACAGTAACACAGACGAAGTCTGTGAACAGTGACACAGACGAAGTCTTATGTCGCACAGATGCTACTCTGTGAACAGTAACACAGATGAAGTCTGTGAACAGTGACACAGATGAAGTCTTATGTCGCACAGACGCTAATCTGTGAACACTAACACAAACGAAGTCTGTGAACAGTGACACAGACGAAGTCTTATGCATAACACAAACGCTACTCTCTGTACAGTAACACAGACGAAGTCTGTAAGCAGTGACACAGACGAAGCCTTATGTAGCACAGACGATCCTGTCCTCTATGTTCTATCTTCTATGCGTTACTCTACCTATCCTTTCCTCTGTGTTCTGACGTCAACACAGAGGATACTTATACTCTTCAATCCTCCTTGCCTCTGTGTTCTGACGTCATCACAGAGGATACTTATACTCTTTAATCCTCCTTGCCTCTGTGTTCTGATGTCAGCACAGAGGATACTTATACTTTTTAATCCTCCTTGCCTCTGTGTGTGACGTCATTATAGACGATATTTATCCTCTGTATTTATCCTTTGCATTTTTCTTATTTAATGAAATCCATTTTCCTTCTCAAATACTCTCATTTATTCCAAACTCATGTCAGAATCACCTAAACATAATCATTAATCGTTTCTCACACCTCAAAATTTATTGGATCAACTCATACAACATAAAAACTTAACCATGATCATAATCATGTGCAGAAATATATATGCATATTTCATTCATCCCTAAAATGTATATTTGTTTTACAAGGCTTTAATAACCTTACAAGTCATAATACATCGGTACTCTTAAACTAATAAAACTTGAAAAGTGACTAAAGCCTTAGTTATAAACAAAATTTAATCCTAAGGATTACAAAAGATCATTTACAGACTGGGTGCTGCCTTGTATCCTGACTTACTCACTTTCTTGAGCTTCACCTGAATTGGACAGAATTTGGAGGGGGTGAGCTTAAAGCTCATGGGTAACAGGTTTATAATTAAGAACAAGTAGAAACCTTCTTGAACATAAAAATCATGTTCAGTTATAAATCATGTATGCATCAATTTTTACAAACATTTCACAGCACATGAGCACATCAAATGGTTCGGGTGGATCCAAAACAGAACGTAATACACATTTTCCCTTAAGGGTCATGTGCAGCCGTGAACTTAGGGGAGTCCACAAAGGAGCTCCATGCCACTAGCGGGTAGGCGGGAGAAGCCTTTATACAAGTGCACTTTACTTAACTTAGGGGACCACCACAAACCTACATAATACATATATTTCATGGTCTTGAAAACTTTCTGCCCAAAATGGAAATTCTTGGAATCTTGCTTTTCATATTTGGAACATGGTTTTCATAAAGTATGCAACTTTTGAAGAAAACATTTTGTATGTAAAACATGCAGCAACATATGACACTTTGTGCTACACCAAACAAGAGCAAACAATCCACATTTATGCCGTAACCAAAAATCATTGAAAGAAAGACATTTTTGGCTTATTGCTTCATCATAAAACTGTAACCTACCTTAAAAACCCTTGCTTGCTTATGTATTGGACTTACGGATGCCTTTCCTCTTAATTCCTTTTCCTCTCTTGAACCCCTCCTTGATTTCCTTCATAAAGACACAACTCCCATTTAACAAAAATCTGGATTTGACTAACCCATAATGCACATTCACTAAAATGAATTCTAGAATACTTAACCCATATATTTCTTAAGCTCTTTGAACCAAGAACCTTTCAAAACTCCAAGAGATCAAAATGGCTTACCGTGAATCCTCACCAAGTAATGAGATTCTTGGCTTTAAAGAAAGCTCTTTCCTTCCTCTTTCTTTTTCCCTTCTTGAGTACCCTCAGATTCTTTCTTTAAGCCCAAGAAAAATTGTGACCTAATTCAAGGCTCTATTCTTTTCACTCTCCACCGAAACCTCTCTTCTTCTTTTCTTTTCTCTTCTTTTCTCTACCATTTACATTTTTTTCACTCTCCTAAGATACAAGACTACAATTCCTTTTTTCCCAATGTACCTTTAATGAGTGCCAAAAGTCCACTTTACCCTTCCTTATAAGCTTAGGCTCTTTTGGTACTTAAGTTACATGCCAAAAATACCATCAATTCATTCTTATGCATTTATTCCATAAACTATTATGCTTAATTTAATGAAAAAAATTTTCGGGGCTCAACATAACGAATTTCCAAAAAAATGATGGGGAATCTCTCTACAAAGCTTAGGAGAGATTCAAGGGAACTTCAGAGAAGTTATCCCCATCACAACCTGCCAAGAAAGTTTCTGCTTTAGACGTTCTATAATGGAGTGAATCCGAGCACTAGAGGAACCATCGATGCAATAGCAGGAGGTTTATTAATGATGAAATGGTGGAAGAAGCTCACGATTTGTTAAAGGAGTTAGCGAACAACAACTGCATGTGGTCGAGTAAAAGGAGTAGATAAGGGCAAAAGGAATAGAAAGGTATAATACCCATCGACTCTGTTACTACCTTGCAGGCTCAGATCATGGCTCTTACGAAGTAGCTGAACAACATGCAAGGAGCATCTACCTCAACAACTAAGGCGATATAAGTTCAGTGTGAGTTATGTGGGCATAGCAACCACGACTCAGCAGAGTGTTTCCTATTAGGAGTCGGTGGTACTGAACAGGTAAGTTACCTGGGCTAGCCACAGAAAGGTTATAACCTTTACTCTAATACCTATAATCCGGGGTGGCAAAACCATCCAAATTCTACTTAGAGTAATAACAATGCAAGTGGCCAGCAAAGACCACAAGGACTACCAGGGTTTCAATAAGATGGAACCGGAACGATGAAGAGTAAGTTGGACAAGTTTATGGAGATTTTTTATTGCAAACTAGCAGCTCAAGAAGAGATTCAAAAAAGAATATTTGCAAACCAGGAGGAAAGTTGATGAAGTGAATGAAGTACACAAGTATGAAGGTGTGAAGGAAGAGTATTTATATGAGAAAGTGGAGTTAGAAAGTTTAGAGAGAGTTGGTGCACCAAAACTACAGTCTACTATTAAACCTCCCACTTTAGAGCTTAAACCTTTACCTTCCCATTTGAGATATACCTTTTTAGGGAAGAACTACACTTTACCTATCATTATCTCTAATGAATTAAATTGTGAGTAAGAAGAGAAAATGGTGGAGACTATTAGGAAAAGGATAAGAGTTATAGGGTGGCAAAGCTATGATATTCAGGGGATTAGCCCCAATATGGTGATGCATAGGATTAACCTAGAAGAAGGATGTAAAACCGTGAGGGAAAGACAGAGAAGGTTAAATATGAATACACAAGAGGTTGTAAAGAAGGAGGTTATGAAACTTCTATATGTTGGAATAATTTACCCTATTTTAGATAGTGAGTGGGTGAGTCAAGTACAGTATATGCTAAAGAAGGGTGGATGATGGTGATAGAAAATAAAAAAGGGGAAAAGATTTCCACTAGGACTGTCACAAGTTGGTGTGTGTGTATTGACTATAGAAAGCTAATTTTGCTACTAAGAAGGAACATTTCCCTTTACCTTTTGTGGACCAAATGATTGAGAGAGTGGCTAGTCATTCTTTTTATTACTTCTTGGATGGATATTCAGGGTACAATCAAATATTTATATACCTGAAAGATTAAGAAAAGACCACTTTCACATATCCATATAGAACTTTTGCGTACCGAAGGATGCCTTATGGTTTATGTAATGCTCCTGCCACATTTCAAAGGTACATGATGGCCACATTTGCAAGCATGAATGAAAAATTTATGGATGATTTTTCTATCATTGGAGAGTCTTTTGATCATTGTTTACTCAACTTAGAAAAAGTGCTTTAAAGGTGTGAGGAGTCGCATTTAGTTTTAAATTGGGAAAATGTCACTTTATGGTCTAAGAGGGAATTGTATTAAGCCATAAGATTTCATACAAAGGGATTGAAGTGGATCGCGCTAAGACGTAAGTAATTCAAAAGTTACCGCCTCCCTCCAACATCAAGGGTATCTGAGCTTTCCTTAGTTATACAGTGTTTTACAGACGGTTCATTAAAGATTTTTCCCTTATTGTAAAACCCTAACTCATCTATTGGTTAAAGATATGCCATTTGGTTTTGATGAGAACTATCTAAATTCTTTTAACAGGATGAAAAAGGCACTTATAACAGCACCAATACTGACGTCACCATATTGATTTCTCCTATTCGAGATCATGTGTGATGCACGCAGTAATGCTGTTAAGTGTGTACTTGGTCAGTGGAAGGAGAAGGTTGCATGCTATCTATTACACAAGCAAGACGTTGACGGGAGCACAATTGAACTACACAACTAATAAGAAAGAACTGCTTGTGGTTGTATTTGCTTGTGAAAAATTTCGTTCTTATTTGTTAGGCTTACAAGTTATTGTGTTTACAGACCATGCAGCAATACGTTGCCTTTTCACTAAGATGGATGCCAAGGCTAGGCTTATTCGATGGGTACTTTTGCTTTAAGAGTTTAACATTGAAATCAAAGACAAATACGGAGCAGAAAATGTCGTAGCAAATCACTTATCGAGATTTGAAGGAGGACATCATGAAAAGGAAGAAGAAATCAAGGAAAGTTTTCCCGAGAGAACTTGATGATGGTAGATAATCCTTTCTTACCTTGGTTTGCAGATATTGCAAACTACCTTTTAGGTGGTATTCTTCCATCTAACTTGTCGTATCGATAAAGGAAGTGTTTCCTATTTCAATGCGCTCATTATATTTAGGATGAACCTATACTTTATAAGATCTGTGTTGACAGTTTAATTCATAGGTACGTTCTTAAAGATGAAATGCCTGAGATCTTAACACAATGTCATAGCTCACTGTATGTAGGGCATTATGGAGCTAACAAGACTGCTATACAAATCTTAGAGTATGAATTCTATTGGCTGACTCTATTTAAGGATGCTCGATATTTTGTGCTCAAGTGCGATAGCTGTCAAAGAGTGGGCAACATATCAAAGAGAGATGAAATACCGCTTTCGAATATAATAGAGGTGGAAATATTTGATGTATAGGGTCTACACTTCATGGGACCATTCCATCCTTCGAAGGTAACATCTACCTTTTAGTTGGATTTGATTACGTTTCTAGATGGGTTAAAGCAGTCTCCATTCCTATCAATGATAGCAAGCTGGTTCAGAAGTTCATTAAGAAGATTTTTACTAGGTTTGGGGTGCCTAGAGCAATTATAAGTGATTTGGGAGTCACTTTTGAAACAAACCATTTGACAACCTCCTGAGGAGATACAATGTTCATCATAGAGTGGCTACCTTGTACCATCCCCAAACTAGTGGCCAATTGGAAGTGATGAATAGAGAGTTGAAAAAGATTTTGGAGAAGACAGTGAACATTTCAAGAAAAAATTGGTCATTGAAGTTGGATGATGCATTGTAGGCTTATAAAATAGCTTTTAAGACCCCACAGGCACAACACCGCATCGGCTTGTGTATAGCAAGGCGTGTCATTTACCATTGGAGTTGGAGCATAGAGCATATTAGGCAATTAAGAAATTAAGCGATTGTTACATCTCAACGAGTTGGATGAGTTAAGGTACGATGCTTATGAAAATGCCAAGCTATACAAAAAAAGGGCTAAGAAATGGTATGATGGTCATATCAAGAAGAAGGAATTTAAGAGTAGAGACTTGGTACTTTTGTTTAATTCAAGACTTCGACTATTTTCTGGAAAGCTCAAGTTAAGTTGGAGTGGGCCCTTTAAATCCTTCAATTATTTCCCCATAGAGCTGTAGAGTTGATAAGTGATAAGGGGGAAACGTTCAAGGTCAATGGGCACCGCTGTAAGCTATATTATGGAGGCACATATCCATAAGAAAGGGAAGTTATCTCTCTCCTATCTTCTGTTATTTCATGAATGTATGAGGAATGGTCAAGTTAATGACCTTAATTTAGCATGTTTAATTTCTTTTGGGTTGTCTTTGTCTAGTTTTTGTTTGATTTAGTTATTTATGATTGTGCTTGAATTGAATTTGATTGATGATTAATTTGGTTTTTGTTTGAATTATAACTTATTTTCTTTCAAAATTCTTGTTGATGATATTAACTTGATATGTTTGTAGGTTGTGGGATTATGAAGAAGTAAAATTAAGCTTGGAAGAAGGTTTGAAATTGTGAGGATTACCCAGCTCTCCAGAAAGTTTCTGGAGAGTAATCCCACGATCGTGGGAATTGTGGGAATTTCCACGATCATGGGAATTCCATCAAGGAGGGAAATTTAAACTTCCCATTTTCTTCTTTCATCCACTCTCAAAATTTTCACTCCTCTCTCTAACTTATGAAACTCCTCCTCCTACTCTTTAAAATCTTCAATTTTCCTCTAGATTCTGGTTATTTTCTTTAACTATTTCATTATTCTCCAAATCATTTCATTTGTTCATGCATTAACCATGCAAAAATACAAAGATTAGGGTAAGATTTTGCCCTTTATCTCTAAAACTCGAATTTCACTCCTTTTCTCTCATTTTTGTAGATTTTACTCTTCCAATGGCACCATGGAAGTTGATGGCTTAGAAACCGATTGACAAAATATGTCGTCAAGTTTCCAATGAAGGAAAGGGTGATTTAGCGGTGACTTATCGCTCTCCTTTCCTAATTTACTCGGAAGAAGAAGGTACGCGCTTTTCTAACTTTAGGGCTAGATCATTAATCACTCCTAGGTATTTTAATTTCGAAGTATTAGAAAATATAAGAGTGAGATCGAAGATTGAGCAACTAGTTGCAAATATAGGTTGGACTAGGTTCATTCAATATGACATGCTTATTCATCCTATGATGACTATTGAGTTTTTTACTATTGTCCGATATACCCCTAAAATGGACGTCTTCTAGTTTAGATTGTTCGGTGCTGTTTACAAATTAGATTATAATGTCATGTGTCATATTTTCGATTTGGAAAATACGGAAGTTTTAGATGATCTCACTGATTTTGATGTGGATTCCTATTGGAAAACTCTAACGGGGATAGACAATTTTAACTCACGCAATGCATCGAATGCTTTAATCTATAGTGCCGAACATTTGCTCTTGCATAAATTCATGTGTTTAAATTTGTTCAATAAAACTAAAAGTAGCAAATGTTCAGCTAAAGAACTTTTCTTTTTATGGTGCATGGATTAGAAAGTTAAAATCAACAGGCCTGTCATAATTTTTCGATCCTTAGTAAATGTTGTCAATAACAAGAGTTCATATTTTGGAATAGGGCATGTTGTTACTGCTTTAGCTCGTTTTAAAAACCTTAATATGGAAGAGGTGCATACAACTCCATACGATATGTTTGACATATCATATTTGAGGCGATATGAGATTATGGAAGTCCAATCTATGGAACTCCACAATCCTCAGACATATGTTGTAGTAACGAACAGGCGCAGCCAAGACACAGATGCAAACTGACCCTCCACATCCTGAGTAGCTCACTACAAGAAAATAATAAAATAGCATTAGAAATTTACCGACGGAATAAAAACCGTAGCTATTTACTAACAGAATACAAACGACAGTCGGTAAATACGTCATCAAAGTTTAGATATAGCGACAGAAACACTTGTCATCGGGAAAACTGGAGGGAAAGAATTTCGGGCAAAATCTCCGATGACATATAGCTACGACGTAACCATTACAGTCGTTAAAAATTACAGGAATGCTTCCTGCAATTAAATAGCTTTAGACATTTACTGATGGCAAATGTTCCGTCGGTGAGTTTGGATCAGTGTTTGTTATTTACCGATGGACAATGTTTTCCATTGTAAAATTAAGCAACAAGACGTCCCAGTTAAATATTTGATGAATTTAAATACTGACGGAATTTAAATTCTGTCGATAAATGTCGACCAGTTAATAAATAAAAAGACATCGTTTCAATCTTCTTCTTTAAATAGACAGAACATCCCCCCACCCTATTTTCTTCTTTTTCTCTCCTTCGTCGGCTTCCTCTACTTTTGGGCTATTTTTTGATCTTCCACAGCCGTTTTTTGAGTATTTTCTGGCCCATTGTGCATCGTTTTCTGGTAAGCTCTCTATTGGGTTTATTTTTTCTCCAAAAAATGCAAGTTTTATACATTAACCATGGGTATTTGGGTGACGAATTTTTGTGTGATTATTATTGTTTTATGCCTTTTTTATGTCATTGTTAGTTTATTTGTTGTTTATATGTGTTGTTGTTAGTAAATAATGGAAACATGAATTTGTTTTATGATTAGTTAGAGATTATACATATTGCCTATGAGGTATTCGATAAAATGTCCCTTATGATTGTTGGAATGTTTTGTTCTAATTGTTGTAATAAAAATTTGTTGTAATGCTTAATTTGAAGTGTGAATTTGAGAATTTGACATTTAAGTATGAATTTTATAATGGATCGGGTTGATTTAACTCACTAATAATTTTTCAGATTATGGACATCCTATTGACATCCGTCGCCCTCAGAGATTTTTACCATTCCTACCCTTGAGGAGTGTGTAAAGATCATAATAATATATATTATTAGTATTATTATTAGTGATTTAATAATAAATATTTATATTATGATTATTATGATTATGATCATGATTATTATTATTATTATTAAATTTATTATTCTTAATCAAATTAATATTAATATTTTTGTTATAATTAATTTAATAATGATTTTTATATGATGTATTATTATTATTATTCTTATTATTATTAAATTTGTTATTCATATTTAATTTATTATTATTAATAATCTTCAACTTATTATTAAATTTATTAATATTAAATTTATTATATTTATCAATGATGTTTATTATTATTAGTAATATTAAATATATTATTGTTAT
>JANZXP010075765.1:0-10402 GCA_027576715.1 Erythroxylum flavicans
TGTGTTTAGGTTAGAATTGTGTTAGTTTATGTGTTTAAGTGTTTTTTATGGGTTAGTATAAGTCTTTGAGCTTAAATATTATATTTTTTAGGTACCTTGATGTGTTTTTCAGGGTCAGCGTCAAAGAACGGAGGAGTTTTGGAGACTTTTGGGTTGAAACCACAATCCACGATCGTGATAAAAACATGTGAGCCAGCCCATGATCGTGGCCTAAGGGACAAAATCATGACAGAAGACTCCGCCACAACCCATAATCGTGGCATTTAGGCCATGATCGTGACAGTGCATGCCACGATCATGGTTTGCGTTAGGCAGACGAGCAAATAAGAGAAAACATCAAGTTTTGAGGATTTTTGAACCGTTTTGACCACCCCAAAAAACCTTAGGGCTATCAAGGTATTTAAAGAACACGAAGACCAGAAGAAAAGGGAGCTTTTTGCATCAACCACAATCCTGAAACCCTAGAGAGTTTTATTGAGAGATTGAGAAAGAAATGAAGAAAGAAAGACACGATCGTATTTTTCAGTTTGGTTTTCAATTTTATTGATCTATAAAATTGGGATAGCCGTTGAGAATAGGATTGTTGAATGTTGAGATTTGTCTAAACTCACCTTCAGGATATTTTGTCTTTGATAGTAATGAAATTTGATTGTCATGCTTTTATTGGATCATTTGTGATTTAATTTTTGCACTTCATAATTCAATAACAAGCTGAGAGGGTAAACTAAGTGAAAATCATTAAATTGGGCTAACGAGAGTTAGGTAATCTAATAGATCAAAAACTGAATTAAACTGGTAAATTTATGTAAGAAGAGATCTTGCATAAATTTTCGGTAGTTTTTGGACAACTTAAGATCTAATTTAGGTTTGGGATAAATTATGAATCGAGAGGTTGCAATTTCTCATAATCTGATTAGGGTTAATGATTATAGCTCAAAAGAGAGTGATCAACCCTAGGACTGTCTAGAACCGGTAATCTATTGAATTCATAATCAATTAGGTTTTCATTAAAGTTGGATAAAAATCTCCTTTCTCTTAATTGGTAGTTTTTAGGTTGTTTTGTAATTAGGCGTTACATTGCTATCTTGTTTATTATTTTTGAATTTGATTATTGGAATTAATTATGTGATTGAAATATTTTCTCGTTTAGTTTTGCTTTTTTGATTTATTGTGAATTATTTCGGCCTTAGATTTTAGGATTAGATTAACCCTCCTCATAGGATCGACACACTAGGTACTACGGGAATGGCTCGTGTGCTTGCGAAATATCGAGGTTTAAAACTATTAAAACTTTGTCATATCGAAACCTGTGAACAAGTTTTTGGCGTCATTGCTAGGGATACGATTAGTTTAGTTCTATAATTTAAGGCGTTTAGTTTAGTTTTTAATTTTTGTTTCGTTCTTTCTTTTTATTTTCAAAAATCGCGCTCTTGCGTAAACACAAGACTCATGAGAGGTTCGAGTTATGCAGCTGAAACGTTTGATTTAGATATTATTCGACTAGAACGAACCCTTAAGAAAGCTCGGCGAGAAGAAGAAGAAGAGATTGTGAAATCAACAATGGCCGAGGAATTTTAGCAAAACATGGACCACGAAGTAAACCAAAGATGTCAACAACGGACTCTGATAGATGTTATAAGGCCAGGGTTCAATGAAGCTAACCAAGGAGTAGCTAGGCTGCCGGTTCAAGCAGCTTCCTTCAAGATTAAACTAGCCCTTTTAAATATGCTTTAGCAGAATGTGTAGTTTTATAGATTGGCAAACGAAGATCCAAATGCAACATAGTGAACTTCTTTGAAATCTGTGATACTTTTCGGTATCATCATATGTTGGAAGATGCAGTCAAAATTCGGTTGTTCCTCTTTACTCTTAGAGATAGAGCGAAGGCTTGGTACCATTCCTTTAGCCCTACCAATATCACGATGTGGGATCAGCTAGTTTGTGCTTTTTTGGATAAGTATTTCCCGTTGACCAAGACCACTAAGATCATCAAGGAAATTGCCAATTTCCATTAAGGTGATAGGGAATTGATCTATGAAGCGTGGGAGAGATACAAGGATTTGCAGGGGAACTGCCTACACTACAACCTACCTAAGGAATTCATGTTGCAAACATATTCTACAATGGAGTAAACCCACCGATGAGAGGCATAATTGACGCAGCTTTAGGATGATCATTGATGAGGAAGACAGTTGATGAAGTAAAAGAGTTATTAGAGGAGATGGCGAGCAATAGTTGCTTGTTGACGAACAAGCGGGGTAGGCAACCTGTTATCTTCAGAGAGCAAAAAGGAATTGTGGTGGTCGATCAGATGACAGAAATGCAAGCAAAGATCGACAACCTGACGCGACAACTCAGCAACATGGAGGCTTCTTCTTCAACTCTGGTGAAGGTCGTACAACTTAAATGTGAGCTCTGTAGACATATAGACTGTTATTTGATGAAGGAAGGCGATTCAGAGCAAGTAAATTATATGGGAGCACAATATGGACGAGAAGAGGTGATAGTTGTGCAGTAGTATATGTTTTTCTAAGTATTTGGCAGGTGCTTTTTGCATAATAGTTGATTATTGTTGTAGTTTAGGATTCATTTTGTATATTTTCATTTTTTTATGTCTGATGTTAATTTAGGGTAAGAATTGATTATTTTTATGTAGGAAAAAATATTGAGCAACTTGAAGATTGAGCTAGAGATAAAAGAGGAGAAGAGAAGATGAGACATTCTGTTGCAAGATCCCACAATCATAGGAATCATGCCAATGCCCACGATCGTGGGAAGTTTAGTCCGAGACATTATGCGGGGCTCAATTAAACTTAAGGTTTTTGGACTATAAAACATAATTAAGCCTTCATGGATGAAAGAAGATGAAACCCTCTGTAGAAAAGAGCCTCCTTGAGTGAAGAATACAAGTTTTGAGTCTTGAGGAAGGTGAAGATTCAAGGATTATCAATAGCAATTGGGAAAATAACACATCAACATCAAAAATTTCAGATTTTGGCAAAGAAGAGTTTTTTAATCCAAAATTCTGTCAATTTTATCTCTCCTAATCTTTGTAGAATGGAATATTTGGGTGTTGGTGATGTTACGGAGACCCTGATTGGCTGATTTGTTTTTAGGGATTACTTTTGAACTATTCTTGTTAAACTCCTATTTTATTGAATTGAATGAAAGTTATCTTTGATGATTGTTAATTTTATTTCTATCTTGCAATAAATAGAGAGAGTGAGTAAGGTTATTTGTGTAGGATTGTACAACGAGAGTTGGCAACCTATAGACGTACAATCATCACGTTAATTGATTAGTTAGAAGAGAGATCTGGGCTAATTCAATCGATCACCCATAGGATAGTTTAATAACGAGTTAAATTAGTGAAGTGATTTGGTAATTGAGAGATCGTTCAATTGACTTCATTTAATTTAATTAGGGAAAATTAATTACACCTTGAGAGAGGGCAGTTAATAAATTCGAAAATCTTAGGTGAGACACAATTCGTTTAATAAAATAGGAGGGAGACAAAATAGGGAGAAAGTGATCTATAGTCATTAGATTCTTGAATTCCAATTTTCTACATTTTGGTATTATTTGTTGTTTATTATTAGTCTTTCAATTTTAATTTAATTTTCTAGATTATTTTCAATAAAACAATTTAGTTTCTTAAACAAAGTTTGTTATGAATTAAGTGATGTCTGGGCATCAATCCCTGTGGGATTGATATCCACTTTCTAACTACAAGTCACAACCTGTAAACTTGCGATTTTTAAGCATAAAACGAGTAGATTATTTTTGTATTCAACAAGGGGGCAACAATCCCTACTCCAACAATTATAACCCAGGCTAGAAGAATCACCCTAACTTCTCTTAGACGAACAATATTGGGGGATAGTTCAGGCCTTAAGGACAATCGGGCTTCCAATAAGACAATCCAAACTCGATAGATGCTAAGTTGGATAAGATTTTAGATAAAATTGGAGGTATGGAGGATGCATATAGGAGGCTCCAAAGCAAATTTGAATAGGTAACGAAGAACCATGCCTCGTCAATACACAATTTGGAAGTCTAAGTAGGCCAACTAGTGGAGGCAATGTCTACTCAGAATGTAGGATCCCTTCCAAGCAACACCGAGTCTAACCCAAAGGAACGAATCATAACTATCAGTCAGACCCAGGATAAGGAACCTGAATAGGTGAAGGAAGAAGGAGATAAAGGAGAAGGTCTAGTAATTAAGGAATTCCTTTTAAGTGAGCCCATAATTGAGCCAATTAAGGTAACTCCACCTGGAATTCCATACCCTATCTTTGCTCAGCGAAAGATAATTGTCAATAGTGCAGCAAGGAATTTGAAGAAGCTTGAATCAAATAAGGTCAAGGAAGTGACGGAACAACTACAAATGAAGCTCACACTGAAGGAATCTGTCAGGAAGAAGGTTAAGGAGCGCATATCGAAAGAACACCATAACATCACACAGAAGAAAGAGGACCCAAAGGATTTTTATATTCTTTACAGTATCAATGGAGTCATTACAGACAGGGCATTCGCGAATTTAGGAGCGAGTATCAATATGATGCCCTGCACCTTTAGTCAGAAGTTGAGGTTAAGAGAGTTAGTACCATAAAGATGTTAGTAAAGACGGTTGACAGAACAATGCATCAACCGAAGGGGATTATTAAGGATGTGCACATAAATGTTGATAAATTTACCTTTCCCATAGACTTCTATATATTGGACATTGGAGAAGATGTGAAAACTCCGATGGTTCTTGAACGACTATTCCTGATCATTGCTCGTTCAATCATTGACGTTGATGGGGGTGAACTAACTTTGAGGGTAGGAAAAGAGCAAATAACCTTCCAAGAGTCAAGGAAAGACTACAATTCTCTGTTATTTCCAATGAACATCAGGGAACCTAAACCTTGAGGAGAATGGGAAGATATCGAGGACCCTGGGAATGCATTCAGAAAGAAGGCTTGCGTAGAAGAAGGCAAGGAAAGGAGAATCATAAGAAAGGTGGAAGCCGTAACATAGTAACTAAGGTATAAATTGTGAGATTAGTGACTACACTACCATTGCAACCTTCACTTGAACCACCGTGAGTTAAAAAGAGCGTCAAGCTACTGACGTTAAAAGAAGCGCTAGATGGGAGGCAACCCATGAAATTTATTTCCTTTGATTGGTTTTTGTTAGAACATTTGAATTCCGTAGTTAGGATTATTATTTTGTTTTGAAATAAAATCAAGAAGGAATAGACCTTGATATAAATTGGATGATTGATCAAGTAAAAAAGACGTGAAGGGCCACAAAAGAATTAAGAAGTGAATTTGAAATGAATGTGAAAAGAGCAAAAGATGAAAAAACAAAGAATTGGTTGAAAACTCGTGGCCTACGGCTGGGAAAAAAAGGGGAACACGCATTTTTAAAGAAAATTTTATCATTTTTACCCTCCAACCACCTCTATATTCATTTCTAACTTCACTTTTTCATTCATTTTCACTTTTACTTTATCTCTCTATAATTGAAACCAATAAAAACTCTCACATTTCTGTACAAAAATTTCAAACCTATAAATTTCTTCTAAACTTTACCTATTCATAAGAAATATGCGGCGTATTAAGCGATCAACCAAATGGGCAAAATCATCGGGACGAAATCAAGTTGTGGGACGAGGGAGAAGAAACAGAGCAACTTATTTCGAAGTGCCCTTCTCAATCTACACAAAGGAGGAAGGTATTCGTTTCCAATCCTTAAATGCTAGACAAATAGTAATTCCCAAATATTGTGATTTTGAAACGCTCGATAGGTTAGAATTGCACGATAGAGTAGAGAATTTAATTGAAAAAATCCAGTGGGCTAAATTTATACATTTCCAATTTCCTGTCTACCAAGAGCTCACTTTGGAATTTTTCACTTCACTATCGTATGACCCTAGGAACCCCAAGAATATGTGGTTTAGGTTGAGAGGAAGAGCTTATGAATTGAACATAGAAATCATGTGCAATATGTGTAGGTTACCCGAATCCTCCATTATCGATCGGCATGATGATTTTTATCCTTCTTGATATTGGAATGAACTCACTAGAATAGAGCAATTTCATGCCAAGAATGCCCACAACAACATAATAAGGTCACACAAACACTTCTTGCTGCACAAATTCATGTGTCAGCTAATTTTTGGTAAATCAGAAACCAACAAGTGTTCCACAAAGGAACTCTTTATGTTGTGGTGCATGGACCACAACGTTCCAGTGTGCACATCCACACATGTGCTAAATGCTATTATTGCGACTCTGGGCAAGAGAAGCAATAATTTAGGTATGGGGTACCTAGTTTCTGCCATTATTGAATATTATGGTGTAGATTGTAGTGGGTTAACTATTCACCTCCCTGACTTCTTAAACTATCACCATTTATAGTAGGCTGAAATCCTTAAGTCCTACAATATGGAACTTAGGGATATCAGCCAAAAGACACAGTAAAGATTAGGGCCAGTCAGGTGAGTTTAAGTTTAGCATTGCCTCAGCAGGCAGAAGAGGACTTAATTAGTGAAGAGTCCGAGGAAGAAGAAGCAATCGAGGATGGAAGAAGGTCATGGAGGCAATCTCTGCAAACAACAAGATAGTTACTGATACACTTATGGAACACACCAAATGATGAAAGAGATGGCCCGAACATAACGATGACAGAGCCGAGATATCCATTAGATCCATTGATATTTAAAGTCTCAGGGTATTTAATTGCCACCTCCAACACCATCCCCACCTCAATCCCCATGAGATTTTGTCTAACCCATTTTTCTTTTTCAAATTAGTCTTCATCTTTTTTATTTTTATTTATTTTCTATTTACTTTAATTTATGTTTCTTTTTTTCTTTTATGTGCCAGTTTGTTCCCTTATCACATTGAGAACATTGTGTTGTTCAAGTGTTGGGAGGGTTATGTGATTTACTTTGTATGTGATTTTGAATATGGTATGATAGTTGTTAAGCTGCATTTTGTGATTTGTTTGAATATATCAATGGCTTAGATAGATTGAAATTAATTTAATTTTGAACATAGTCTATAAAGAATCATTAGCTCACAAAAATTAGTGAATTGGGGTCTTTGGACAAATATATAGCTTAATTAGGATTTAATGTAAGTTTAACACCCTCCAAATTGCCACATTTATTCATAATTTGAGACCTTTTAACCTAAGTACATTTACTAGTATTTTTCATGGAAATGAGTATCTAAAACAACAAGATAGGCAATCAAAAAGTGTATGTTTTGTTTAAATAAAGAACTATTCTACTGACCTTTGGGTTATAAATAGAGCTAGTAGCCACTTGAGAATGTGATATAACTGAGTAATCGGATCGACATGCATCACAAATGTGTACCCCACATTAAAAATCTATAACGACGTTCTAACCAAGCAGCTTAATAAAAACATGATTTAGTTGAGTAACTGAATTGACATTCATTACCAATGTTTACCTCTACATAAAAAGACTAAGTCCATGTTCAATAAATAAATAAAATATGATTTCTAATAAAAAACTACCGAACTTGTAATAACTTGACTTTTCATGAAAACATACTTAGGAACAGTTAAAGAGTCTGAATGACTAAAGAATTATTAATGTGTGTGTGCAATTGAAAAGGGTAAATAAATTAACACTTGGATCTTAATTATTTTGTATATTTAGTTCAAAGCCCCTAGACACAGAATTTACATGTTAATGATTTGATATAACTTGAATGATTGTGTTTAAGATTAAATTTATTTCATAAAGTTGAAGCTATAGTCTCATTATTGCATTGTATGTTATGTGTTTGTTTAAGTGTGGGGACGTTGATAGGTGTGAATTGCATCATATTTTTGGGTTTAATTTGTTATGTATTAAGTGTTAATTTGAGTGTTTCATATGTGTTTAGGTTAGAATTGTGTTAGTTTATATGTTTAAGCATTTTTTATGGTTTAGTGTAAGTCTTTGAACTTAAATATTATGTCTTTGAGGTACCTGGATGTGTTTGTTAGTGTTTCAGAGTCAACATCGAAGAACAGAGAAGTTTCGGAGATTTTCAAACCGAAACCATGGCCTACGATCGTGATAGTAACATGTGAGCTAGCCCACGATTGTGGCCTAACGGACACGATCGTGACAGAAGACTCTGCCACAGCACACAATCATGGCATTTGGGCCACGATCGTGACAGAAAGGTTTGATGCTGGCCATGATTGTGGCATGCAAGTCCATAATCGTGGCCTGCATCAGATAGATGCACAAACAGGAGAAAACATCAAGTTTTGAGGGATTTTTCAGACCGTTTTGACCCAGAAAAACCTAGGGCTACTAAGGTATTTAAAGAATATGAAAAACAGAAGAAAAGGGAGCTTTTTGCATCAACCACAATCCTAACCTAGAGAGTTTTATCGAGAGATTGAGAAAGAAACAAAGGCAGAGAGAAACAGAGAAGAAGCCTACGCAAAGTACTTTTCAGAACAGGACGTTTCCCGCCATTATTGCCTTCATCATTCGTTCCACTAATATTTTCTGTTTTTGTTTTCAATTTTATTGATTTATAGAATTGGGATAGCCGTTGAGAATATTATTGAATGTTGAGATTTATCTAAACTCACCTTTGGGATATTTTGTCTTTGATATTAATGAAATTTGATTGTCATGTTTTTATTGGATCATATGTGATTTAATTTCTGCACTTTATAATTTGGTAACAAACTAAGAGGGTGAACTGAGTGAAAATCATTAAATTGGGCTAACGAGAGTTAGGTAAGTTAATAGATCAAGAATTGAATCAAACTAGTAAATTTGTGTGACAAGAGATCTTACATAGGTTTTAGTAGTTTTTGGACAACTTAAGATCTAATTTAGGTTAAGGATAAATTATGAATCGAGAGGTTGCAATTTCTCATAATCTAATTAGGGTTAATCATTATAACTCGAGAAAGAGTAATCAACTCTAGGACCATCTAGAACCAGTAATGCAATGAATTCACAATCAATTAGGTTTTCATTAAAGTCGGATAAAAATCCCCTTTCTCTCAATTGGTAGTTTTTAGGTTGTTTTGTGATTGGATGTTGCAATTGCTATCTTGTTTATTATTTTCGAGTTTGATTATTGGAATTAATTACGTGATTGAAATATTTTCTTGTTTAGTTTTTTTCTTTTGATTTATTGCTAATTATTTTGGCCTTAGATTTTAGGATTAGATTAACCCTCCTCGTGGAATCGACATCTTAGGCATTACGCAAATGACCCTTACTTTTGTGGAATATCGAGGTTTAAAAATATTAAAACTTTGTCATATTGGAACCTGCGAACAATGCACATACCCATATCATGAATAATCATCAATAAAGGTAATGAAGTAGATAAAACCACCTCTATCATGAATGGACATCAGACCACATACATTAGAACGTATTAGGTCTAATAACCTATTCGTTTGTTCACCCTTTCCTTTGAAAGGTAATTTATTCATCTTACCTAACAAGCAAGATTCACATATGTCATATGTTTCATAATCAAATGACCCTAAGCTCCCATTTTTATATAGCTTAATCATGCATTTCTCACTTATGTGGATAAGTCGACAATGCTATCAGTAAGATGATTTTAAGTTATCTCGTTTTTGTCTTTTATTGTCATTGATATTTAAAATTGGATTATACATTCTAATATGTAAATATCATTGCACAATGAAGCAGTACCATACAATATTTCATTCAACATAATTGAACAACCATTGTTTAAAAAAGTTTAATAAAATCTCGCTTTATTAAGACATGAAACAGATACAATGCTTTTTGTCACAACGGGTATATAATAGCAATTCTCCAAAATTAATTCTACTCCACTAAGAAGATATAAAATATATGTTCTTATGGCTAATGCAGCAACTCTTACTCTATTCCCCACATGTAGGTCCATCTCTCCCTTCTTGAGAGGTCTACTATCCCTGAGACCCTGCATATCAAGACAGATGTGTGAGCCATATCTGGTATCTAATACCCAAATGTTATGATTAGAAATAGTATTAACCTCAATGACAAACAACATACCTGAAGCAGACGGTGGGGCATCTAATGCCTTCTTCTGCTTCAGTGACTTCCGATAAGTTTTGTAGTTCCTCTTTCAATGTCCTTCCTTATTATAATGGAAGCATATCTCCTTTTATGTTGTCTCCTTCACCTTCTTCTTGCCTACACCTCTAATTGACTTCTTGGACTTCTTCTTCTTCTTTTGGTTCTTCTATCGAGAGCAGAAGTAGAGTCCACCAGCATCACAGCCTTACTGTCTTTCTTAATAGTTTTTGAGCTCATTAATCAGCTCAGGTATAGTTGTGGATATTTGGTTCATCCGATAGTTAAGCACAAACTATGAATAACTATCGGTCAAACAAG
>JANZXP010075806.1:0-10400 GCA_027576715.1 Erythroxylum flavicans
GTACATACATGATGCTAATATGTCTCTTATGTGCCTCACATCGAATAAGCTTAGGCGTTCGCTTAATAATAAGCTTGTTCCTGAAAAGCAAATTTTTAGGAATCAGAAAAAGTGTGCAAAATAAACAAATTATTTTGTCTAACACATAGCAAACTCATGCTCATAGAATAGAAACAATTTAATTTTATTAGCAATTTATTGAATTAATCAAATTATGCTATTAATATCTAATCAATTAGAAACTTATTTCTAATCTGATCATATTCAAACATGAATAAGTGAAATTGAATTAGAAACTTATTTCTAATTTAAATTATAATTGAACTAATCAATTTATCTTAGTTTAATTAGAAACTAATTTTTAATGAAACTCCTATTTAATTTCAACTAAACAAATTAGTATTGATTTAATTAGAAAACAAATGTCTAATTTTAATTCAACAAAAATAAAATTATTTTTAAGTTTATTTTAACTAAACAAATTAGTTTAAATTAATTTTTATTAAAAAAACTAATTTATTTTAATTAGAAAATAATTTAACTAAATTAATTAGTTTGTGTAAATTAGAAAACTTATTTCTAATTAATTCTTTATGTTACAGTTAATTTAAACCATAAATATAAATATTAAGGTCTAGCTCAACCTCAATGTGATTATTAAGGCCTAAGCCTTCAATCCTAATAAAAGAAAGTCATATATTATGGGTCCAAGTCATAGCCCATAACGCATCACATAGACATGACCCATTCATTATTTGCTAGCCTAAAAAAAAGGGGTTCTTATCACTTTTGATCACAAAAACTTTAACCCTTTCTATACATATCATTACAGCCCAAAAAATTAAAAAAAAACACAGCCCATTGGTTACAAACACATGTAACGTTTGATTGAGATGCCACGTGCCTCTTCTTTGGTTTCAAGAAGAGAGGTCTTCTTCCTCCTCTTCTCAGCAGTTATGATATTTTAAAAAAAAAATCTATTCTGGATTTTAATGGCAGTGGAACTGTTGCTCTCTTAAAAAACAACTCAAACCCTATTCAGTCGAGTGTTGCTATCTTGGTGTTGCTGAAAAAGTATTTTGTATCTTAAAATAATATACGTAATCTAAATGAAGATAATCGTACAATTTTTATAACATATAGATATCCTTAGTAAACTAATTTGGATAACGTTTTATGCAAAATGTTGACCATTTCAACTGCCAAGAGTTGTGATTGTATAAGTAAGGATAAGTCTTGAAAACTAAATCATCGGGGAAAAACAACAACAAAAAAATTCTAGAGAGACAAGTAACGAGAGAAAGAACAAACAAAACAAATCTTGTATAATATACATAAATATCTCCATATGACCCCTAAAAGTCACAGTTATGAACGGAATTCAACGTTTTTGAGTTTTTGTAATACAATGCAGAAGTCATAAACTAACTTTAGAAGACAAGTTAACTTCAAATAACGGTGCAAAACCTGATGACAAATGCATATAATTATGCACAAATACTCAATAGCCAAAGTTTCATATAGATTTCGACATCTTGATGTTAGCACGCATATATAAAAAAACAAAACTATGCTCTGATACCAATGTTAGATTAAATAAGATAGAACGTTATCACGTAGATCATGTTAAACAGGATCTTTCCATATGCATACAAAACAAAAAATCACGTACTTGAATTCTAGTTGTAGTTTCACCGGTTAAAGAACTTTTCTGCAAAACTTTTTTTTATTCTTGTTCTTCATCTGTAAAATAATGTAAAAGAAGAAACACACACAAATGTCTCCATTCTTTTTGTTCTTTGGTTTTTAAGAAAAAAAACTTAACTACCTTTGATAGTTATTTAAAGAACAATAACCATAATATCCCTCATGGGTGTATAATGATTCATTAGTAATGCAGGTGGAGTTACCAATTTTATGGAATCTAGATGGAATATGATTAAGGGTTTCTACGATTTGGAGGAGATATTACTGGAATCCGATGCAACTTTTCACCTTATTCAAACATGAGCTACATATTGTTTCTACGCTTATGCCACATGTTAATGTTAATCGTTAGAGCTTCCAAATTCTATAAGAAAAAAAATGATTGAAAACTTAAAAATTTCTAAACTTTCATACAAAAAACAACTTTGATTGATTGAAGCAATTAATGCAACTTCAGGGCATTCTACATGAGTTATTGTTTAAAACTTGTTGTTAGACCCCACATTTTGACAAATCCTCAAAATACATTATTGGTTTTTTTAAGAGTCGATTGATTTAAAAAAAATCGACCGATTTATTATTTAACCAGCAAGTTTCTTCTTATAAGGGGTAAATAGAAATTGGATAGAAAATTAAGCTGTTTTATATTTATTCTAGTTGGTCTGTTCAATCCAATCCGGTTTTAAAAATATTGGTAATTTTTAAAACAATGATCAAGTATCACATACTTTGTATTTGGTAAATTTAAATTTTATATTAATATGGAAACTTAAAACTTTTACTCTTACGTAGTATTTACGTACTCTAATAAATGACTGTAATTTTGAAATAAAAATAATTTGGTGTAATTTAAATCAAACTCGATATCTTTTGTTTTATCACAAGTGTGTTGAAAGTTTCTGTTCAAATGAAGATGTGATTAAAAGTGGACTGACATCATATAAATTGGGGCCCAGAACTAAAGTTACAGTATATTCAAGTCCTTCCAAGTACATCATCACTTGATCCAATTTCGTTCAATTAATACGCCACAAATCAAGACTCTACCTAACTTTCCCACTTTCTCATTTCCGACCCTATGTCACTAATGTACATACAGAGATGTCAAGTCGGATCAATCCAGGCTGCTCCTACCCCCCTCAGATTCTCTGGCCGTATACCCTATTCCTATTCTGTCTTATAGCATCTTAACCATCTATTTATATGAGACTCATATAAACAAACGGTTGAGATATCATGGGACAGGATATGGACAGAGTACACGGGCTAAAATTGTATAAAATAGAATCGGTGGTATAGAAGATCTGGTGATTGTGGTTCCATTTGAAAGTGGCAACCACCGCACACCTGAAGTCGTCAGCAGCAGCCCTGAGATCATCATCCGACGGACATCGACCTCCACCGTCTGGTGGTTCCACACACATCAATGCCATTATCACATCAACAATCACTGTGGCTGTATTCCACGTATTCCACGTGAACCATCATCCAAGAGGAGACCCCACCGATCGCACCATCACAGCCATTGAAAACCAATAGGTCCACCTCTATATCCTGCGTCTCCAATGTGCACCCGCATTACGCTACATCACATGTTTTATTTTACTTTTTTCGGCATACATAAGTGTAGGCTGTCGGAAATATATGGAAAAAAAATTTTTTTTTACTTAACCCAAATTGAGCCTCTTCAAGGAAACACAAGTTACCTCCCTCTCTCTCTCTCTCTTCTTATATTTTGGAAGCTTCTTAAGCTACGTTAAAGTTTAAACACTTTGCAACTCCAAAATACTTATTTTAAGTGAAGAAAGAAAGGGAGAAAAACATGTGTCGTCTCCTCTCCAATGAAACAGGTAGCTGAAACGCGTCTTTAGCTGAGGGTTATTTTAAAATTGAGCGACGGTCGGTGAGGTTAGAGGAGGTGTTGGGAAATGGCGGCTGCGAATCCACAGCCACTACAGTCGGGTCCTTACAACGACCACGCAACGCCGCCGATACAGATCGACGACGACAGCCTGTTCGAAGATGGAGACACTATGGATGATTTAGAGGATAATTCGGCCTCTGTGAACGTGGCGGAGCATCATGTTGGAGGTGGAGTAGTTATGACGTCGAGGACGGGTGAACTGACTCTCTCTGTCGAAGGAGAGGTTTATGTTTTCCGTGCTGTTACTCCTGAAAAGGTCTACTTTTGCTTTGTTTTGGTTTTGTTTACTTTTTATTTGATATATTGCAAATTTTTTCATTTGTTTTTTTCTTTCTCCCCCCGCATCGTCAGGGATTAGTTTTTGGATTGCTTGTTTTACTTATAGTCTGCTCTTTGGAGCTTATTGAAATTGTCTTGCGTTAATCATAGAAGATAAGTGTTTGACTTCATGTACTGTACAATTGTTGAAGCAGAACACATTTTTGCTAATTCTTTTCTTCAAGAGCTCAGTTGCCCTTGAGTTTATAGAACATCAAGTTGTTGAAAGCGTCTTATGCTTGTACTTGACAAGCAGGTGAAAGCAGTGCTTTTGCTTTTGGGAGGACAGGACGTCCCCACTAGAGTGCCGACTATCGATATGCAATGTGATCAAAATAAGAGGGTAAATCATAAGATGAGTTTTTAATGTGATTAACGTCTGTTCTTATTAGGTTATATAATAAGTTTTCTCTGCTATACTTGCAGGGGATAAGTGATAGTCCAAAGCCTTCAAGCTTATCACGAAGAATAGCCTCTCTTGTTAGGTTCCGTGAGAAACGTAAGGAGAGATGTTTTGACAAAAAGATAAGATACACTGTACGAAAAGAGGTGGCACAGAGGTACTAGGCAATCACAACTATCTCATTTATTATTTTTCCAATGGCCTAGTAACCTTCTGGGAAACTGAGAAATTGGAAGCTTGATCCTTGACTCCATTCCTATTTTCTAGACATCCGAGATAGGAATATTTCATCTTGGGTAGGAATATTTCATCTTGGCTTTGAATAGTCAAGACTAAGAGTTTTTACCCTATTAGTGTATGTAGGCTATTGGGTGGGTAAAAGAGATAGTGCACTGCAACGCTAAAATCTTTCAAAAAATGAAAAATGAGAAGATATTTGATGTCAGTGTTTTCTTTTGAATGTTTCTAATAACATCTATTTTATGCCTACATTGGGCAGCTGCAAGGATATGTTGCAGTAACTAGGCCTTTTTTAAGGGTTTTCTGGGACTGTGCTGGAACTTTGAATCTGCTAAATTCAAGTTCCTTTAAGCTGACAACTTTTCCTTCCATGTTTTTTTTTTTCACATCAGGATGCATAGAAGGAATGGGCAGTTTGCATCTTTGAAAGAAAGTTCAAGTGTTTCAAGTTGGGATTCTCCCCAAGGTTGCCCTCAAGATGGCACTTCTAGTCTGGAAACTGTGTGAGTTGTTAGCCTAGTCTGGCTTTGGCCGTTTTGCACTGTGTAGGAATTTTAGTCATGATATCTTATGTTGACACAATAATTTTGTTTCACTTAATAAGTTTGGTGATATCTGTTTGAAAATTTTTCTATTTTGATGAGATGTTACTTCTTAGTGATTTTCTTTCTGTCTCTGAAATATTTTCTAGTATTCGAAGATGCCAACATTGCGGTGTTAGTGAAAGTAATACGCCGGCGATGCGTCGTGGACCGGCGGGGCCAAGAACTTTATGTAATGCATGTGGTCTCATGTGGGCAAACAAGGTTCGTTTCTTTAGGATTCAAACTAGTTTTCCTGTAAAATTCAGCAATGGTGTTATCTACATGACGTTGTGATAACTTTAGCATCAACCTGAAGGAATTATATACTTAGGTATGGTGGTAGGAGAAGCTGTTTGAGTTGCATTTGCTGTTTGCCAGAACTCACGAACTCATAATCACAGAAATTTTAAGTATTTCTGAATTGGATTCAAGAAAATGTGCGAATGAATATTTTACCTCCTTGCTTTTATGGTCTTTCAAAAGAAAGTTGCTAGTTTTTATACTTGGGTCTTGTCCATAACTTGGTTATCTGTGCAAGCCAATTGTTTGTGCTCATTCAAGGTACTAGTGACAGAGACTTTATTTTTCTTGCTCAAAGTAACTATCGAACTTAATATTTGGTCCTTTTTATAATGAACTTGTAAACTGTGGAGTACTTTTTTCAGCTAAAATGCTCTTGCTGGTTTGGGGGTCTAACGTTTTTAAACCATAATGGATTTTAATGTATGTCATCCACCTTTAAAAACCACATGATTTTTAAACAGAACCAAATTTTGGGTTAAAGACACTGTTGTTGATGTTTTGTTATTTTGTTTCTTCTAGATGTAAAGGATAACATGTGCAGATTTAGACCTTCTAAATTCTGCCATATGATTCATTTCTACAGGCTTTTGGATTGATCTTCTTTTTAATTTCTGATTTATGTAGTTCTGTGTTTCTCCTAACCTGATTTTCTGTTGCTGAATGTGCAGGGAACACTAAGGGATCTGAGTAAAGGTGGAAGAAACCTTCCTCTGGATCAAATTGAACCTGTATGTGTCACAAGTAATAGCTACAAGTTTTCCTTCATGACTCTTTCTTCAGTTCCTATTGCTACTTGGATGAATCGTGATTTGCTATTTAAACATTGCAGTGCCATTATCTTAACTTGATTATGTTGTCACTATTTTCGTATGGGACTAAGTTTCAATATGTCATGGCTTTCCATGAACTACTTTTGATTGACAGAACTTATGGTTGTTGTTCTCCATGTTAAGTCTTATGGTTTTAATTATTAATGAATTCCTTAGTGCTTATAGTTCAGTCTCTGGTGTCGGTGCTGGTTGATCTCACTATATAATCTTTTATGAGATCTGCAGGGAACTCCTATCGATGTCAAACCTTCAATCATGGAAGGAGAAATCCCTGGCCACAAGGACGAGCAGGTACTAGACTTTTCCTACCCGTTGCAATTTTCTTGTTACCAAAGTGAGGAATTGGTCCTCTTAAGTTAATTTCTGGGATTTACAGGGAACTTCTGAAGATCCTTTTAAGGTTGTTAGTGAAGGTTCCAAGAATCCCTCCAATCTAAATCAAGAAGTATGCTTTTGATCCTTGATTTCACATCATGAGTTCTGAACTCAGTTTGCATTCTGTTAAATGTGTTTCATACCATATAACCTTCATTCAGCATCCCTGGTTACGTTGGTTTGGCGCAAATTAATTAGGTTCAGAGTTATCGTACATTCGTACTTACGAAATTAGGTTCATGATTGTAGATAAAGTAGAGTTACTTGTAAATATATGTTGAATATACTTCGACAGAATCTTTTTTTATTCAACATATCTTGTCATGAGTGTCTATAAGCTATCGATAAATGATATGCATCAGAATATTAAACATATCACGGAAACTGTGATGATATTTACATTTTACAGGAACCACCGGTTGAGCTTACTAATCCTTCAGATACAGACCTCGACATTCAATCTAATTTAGATTAGAAGCTGTGATCTGCTTCCCTGCTAACTGGGGGAGATTGGGGAATTTATGGACGCACACTATTCTGTGCTTCAACTTGTAAATAGCAAAGGATTTGACATTAGATACAACTTGCAGTCATGATCTCTTGATAGCGGAAGATGAGATGCACCTTGTCACCTGGTTCCAGATTACCAGGAACGACACCTGTCTCTTTTAGCGCTGGATCTTGTTTCTGTATTATTTAAACATGTCCTAGCAAGTTTAGGAAGTACATATGTGATTAATTCATTAGGCTGTCGCTAGATTACAATGTACTCCGGCGTTGTCTTTTTTAGGTTGATGAGCATGATGAAAATAATTGTACTAAAGCTTTTCTTGTGTTTAGTTACCAGCTTAGAGTTCACTCTTGTACTAACAACTACCCTTTTTTTTTTTAAGTGATGAAGTTAATAAAAAAAGAACATTGACTGCTAATTTTTCATGTTTGTAGTTGATAGGTACTAAATCTCATTAATTTGATACCAATCAAGTATAGAGTTACACTACTTAAATACTTTATCTAATGTATTTTTCCTAATTGTTTGCTTAAATTTAGTTCTCTTAGACATTATGTATTATGTTTACGCTTAGACCCTAAAATTGTAATATCATTTAGTATCAAAGCATCCTTTCTAGTTTATAGTGGCATCGGTGGAGGACACACGCAGTCAAGAATTAAAAGGATTTGAAAAGACTATTTGAAGCATGTAAGATTTAGTGTCGTGATCATGATGTCAGTGTTTGGATTATCCTACCGTATTGATCCAAAAATAAGATGTAAATACAAAATATCTGTTAAATACTGAGTTATGTTATAAATTTAGGATTAAATTGAAAAACGTTATAAATGTTCTTAACCTTAAGCCCCCTTGTCACATTGTTATCCTTGTTCTCATTAGTAGGAGATGAAAAGCATGTACCTTTCTCCCTTGTTAAGTTCTATGTTCAGCTTGCATTTGATGTTATTTTGAAGAATACTTTTGAAGATGATGAAGTAGAGGCCAACAAGAATCGTCTGTTGTACAAAGAAGCTGTCATTAATATAAGGAGTTATGGATTACAGAATAATCAGATGGAATGAGTCGCAAGGTGTCTGTTGCCTCGAAGTTTGTCCTTGATTGTTTGAGCTATCTGCCATCACAATTTCACGGATTTAAAGTTGATCTGCTGCTCTCTGGGATGCGCTCTATGACCATAATGAAGCGTGCCCCTTTACAAAATAGAAGAAAGGCTTATGCTTGGTGAGATCGGATTATCTATTCGAATAATACAGTGGGTTGATGACTGCCATGCTTCTTGTTAATGCAGTTGAACTGGTCATTGCATCTGAATTATCAAGTCAAGAACTTGTTAAGGATAAACTACAAACGGAGTCAAGGTGCATACCAAATGCGGAAGACATTATAAAAATAAGCTCGTAATTGGAAGGAATCTTCATTTTTCTAAATTACAGAACTCCAAGAGCAAGTGGATATGAACAGGAGAATGAGATAATCATTGTCGTTGCTTTCTTTCTAACCAGTTATCATTCGAACCAACTTTGTTCCACTAACCAGACTACATGTTTTCGGTCAAAACTAAATAGAATCCACTAAAATTGCGTTTGTATATGCGGTGCAACGGAGATAAGTACTTATCCACCGCAGTTTCCAAACGCAATCACATATTTAGATCTGCAGTGAATAACCAGAGGTTGAAAAAAACTGTGGTACCATCGCAGAAATTTATAAGCAGAAAGAGAGTTGCGGTAGAAAAGTACTTTTACGGTAGAACTTCCACTTTCTATTGATAACCTTCTGATAATTATTATTTTTCACTATACCGTTAACTAATAGAAAGCAAGTCCAATTTAAAGTCTTCTTCTTACTTTAACTTAATATTTTCTTATTTATAATTTAAATTTATATGACTAACAATATATTTTTATGAAATATTTTATTTATATTTTTTATTTTAATTTAATATTTTATTATTTATAATTTAAATTTATATGACTAATACTATATTTTAATGAAATATTTTATTTACTAAATTTATTTTATTTGTATTTTCTTATTTTAAGTTAATATTTTATTATTTATAAATTTAAATTTATATGATTAATAATATATTTTTATGAAATATTTTATTTAATAAATTCATTTTATTTATATTTTTATTTATATTTAACATTTTATTATTTATAATTTTAAATTTATAAAACTAATAATATATATTTTAATTATTTATACAACAATTAACAGTTTATTAAATCAATGGACTTTTTAGTCATTTTATTTCTTTTCAGTAACCGCAATCGTATTTGCCAAATACCTTTTTTCACGTTTCAGCAGTTACCAAAATAGTAATTTCAAACATATAAGTACTTATTGGGAATAAGTACTTATTATTTCAGTAGGTTGATTTCAGCAGATTATCAACTACCACCGCTCTCCAAAACCAAGCCTAATTCCATCTCTTTCTAATGTGAGATTCCTACTCACACTTGACATCCAAACAATCTCCCCTTTAAATGTGAACTTTCACATTGAACTTAAACTTTTTCTTGAGCGAAAGCCCATTTTTAACAACTCGGGTATATGACGTCACTAAGAGCCCTTCTATTTCACTGGTCTGGGCTCATCAGGAGTTTTCTTGCTCTTCTTCATGAGAGGCAACTACGAGATCTGACTATCATCTCCATACTTATCCCTTACTGAACCATCAGTTCTGATACTACTTGTTGGATCTAAGGAGACTACTTTTATAGGAGATTTACATCATGAGGCTAGTGATAAAATATACTTGTGAGCTTTGACACCATACTTCAACTTAAAACCTTAAAACATTAAATTTATAGATCCTTTTCACTAATATATCTTTCACTAATTCCATCATTTTCTAAACTAAAATTACTAATGACACTTGCCATCTACATAATTAAGTTCACAAACTTCATTTCTTGCCATCCTTAATACTTATACAACTTACTACTGTCAATGGTTCTTTGTTGGCACCAGACACTGCACGATCTTGGAGCAAGGAAGATAACCCTGATCGGAATCGGTCCTCTAGGCTGCGCTCCAGTGGTCGTCCGGAAATCGACCGGCACAAACGGATCTTCATATGTGGATGAGGTTAACAACAGTCTGCAGATATTTAACAACAAACTTCGTCCCTTAGTAGATAAGCTCAACAAAGCTCTAGCCAATGCCAAATTCATCTATCTCGATGCCTTTAAGA
>JANZXP010075837.1:0-10399 GCA_027576715.1 Erythroxylum flavicans
CCACCCTCGCGGGGCACGAATTCGGGTATCACTGTCGATATCGGATTCGGGCTCAGCGAGAGTTGGGGTGTTACAATTCACCACTGTCTTGGCATCATCGGTCCGAGTGGCCTTAGCTTCCACCCACTTGGAAACATAGTCCACTGCCAACAGTATGTATACGTTCCCAAAAGATGGCGGAAACGGTCCCATGAAGTCAATGCCCCACACATCAAATATCTCGCAAATCAAAATAGAAGTGAGGGGCATCTGATCTCTACGCCCCAAACTACCGGTCCTTTGACAGTTAGGACAAGACTTACAAAGCATATATGAATCCTTGAATAATGTTGGCCAAAATAAGCCGCATTCCAGCACCTTGCGAGCAGTCCTTTTGGGTCCAAAATGTCCGCCGCATGCTGAAGAATGGCAGAACCGCAGAATAGATGGGCTCTCCACTTCCATCACGCATCTTCTTATGATCTGATCTGAGCAAAACTTCCATAAGTAAGGGTCGTCCCAAACATAGTATTTGGCATCCCTCTTGATCCTCTCTTTCTCATTTCTAGTTAGGTGGTCTGGCAAAGTACCTGCAACCAAATAATTCACTATATCAGCATACCATGGAGTAACGCTTTGTAAACCAAAAAGTTGCTCATCTGGAAAGTCATCGTCCAATAGCGACGGTTTCTCATTCAAAACCAACCGGCTGAGATGATCAGCCACTAAATTTTCGGATCCCTTCTTATCCCTTATTTCCATATTAAATTCTTGTAGCAAAAGAATCCAACGGATTAAGCGAGGTTTTGACTCCTTCTTCTTAAGCAGGTATTTCAAGGCTGCATGATCAGAGAAGACAATCACTTTAGTTCCCAGCAAGTATGACCTGAATTTCTCCAATGCAAACACTATTGCCAAAAGCTCTTTCTCTGTAGTGGAGTAGTTGCATTGGGCGTTGTCTAATGTCCTCGAAGCATAATATATGACATGAGGATTCTTGTCAATACGCTGCCCTAGAACAGCTCCCACGGCATAGTTACTTGCATCACACATGATTTCAAAAGGATAGTTCCAATTCGGAGGTTGAACTATTGGTGCAGAGGTCAGCTCTGTTTTCAGCCTATCAAAAGCTTCCTTACACTCGTCATCAAACACAAAAGGTATATCTTTTTGCAAAAGTTTGCAAAGTGGCTGAGCTATCTTCGAAAAATCCTTGATAAACCGCCTGTAAAAACCTGCATGGCCAAGAAAAGATCGAATATCCCTGACACTAGTGGGATACGGTAAAGACTTAATCACATCAATCTTAGCTTTATCAACCTCAATACCTTTAGATGAGACAATATGACCTAGAATCAAGCCTTGTTCCACCATAAAATGACATTTCTCATAATTTAAGACAAGATTTGACTCGATACACCTCTTCAGCACTTTTGTGAGGTTAGTTAGACAATCATCAAAAGTGTTACCGTAAACGGTAAAATCATCCATAAACACCTCTATGATATCCTCTACAAAATCTGAAAATATACTTACCATACATCTTTGAAACGTGGCTGGAGCATTGCAAAGCCCGAATGGCATTCGCCGATATGCAAAAGTGCCAAAAGGGCATGTGAAAGTCGTCTTCTCTTGGTCCTCGGGTGCCACCGGAATCTGAAAGAAGCCTGAAAAACCATCAAGACAACAATAATGAGAACGACCAGCCAATCTTTCTAACATTTGATCAACAAAAGGAAGTGGAAAATGATCCTTTCTAGTGGCTGCATTTAACTTCCTATAATCTATACAAACTCTCCATCCATTTTGAACTCTTGTTGGTACTAACTCTCCTTGATCATTCTCAACAACCGTGATTCCCGTCTTCTTGGGTACAACTTGCACGGGGCTCACCCATTTACTATCGGAAATCGGATATATGATCCCGGCATCCAATAGCTTCAATATCTCTTTTTTAACAACCTCCATCATAGGTGGATTTAGACGCCTTTGAGCCTCTCTGCTGGGTTTGCTGCCCTCCTCCAATAAAATCCTGTGCATACAAGTCGACAGGCTCAACCCTTTAATGTCGGCAATCGTCCACCCAATAGCCTCTTTATACCTCCTTATTTGCTGAATTGTCTTTTCCTCTTCGGCCTTGCTAAGCTTGTTGGAGATAATTATAGGTAATGTATCTCCATCTCCCAAATATGCATATTTTAAATGACTAGGCAGCTGCTTCAATTCCAGCTTGGGGGCCTGCAAAACAGAAGGTAGAAGCTTCTCATGAGTACTAGGCAATTTGGCTCGACTAGGGCGAGCATGTAGCAGCTGGTCTGCATCCATTTTTTCTAAAACTTCCTGCACACTCTCATCAATCACAAAATCTTCCTCATGTTCCTGAATGCTGATCGAATTTAAATTCCTGCAAATCACTAAATTGAGATCATTAGTAGCATCTAATTCGAAGACCTCTTGAGCAAGAGAATCAACGACATCAATACCACAAACACTAGACACATCACAAGGATATTTCATTGCCTCATAAACATTAAACTTAACTACCTCACCATCAAACTCCATTGTTAAGGTACCGTCATAAGCATCAATTTTTGTTCTTGCAGTGCGAAGGAAAGGTCTTCCAAGTAACAATTCAGCAGAGGTAGAAGATTTATCATCTTCCATATCAAGCACATAAAAATCAGCAGGAAAAATCAACTCACCTACTTGAACCAAGACATCTTCAAACAGCCCCACCGGGTAAACTATAGACCTATCCGCCAATTGAATTATAATGCGAGTCTCCTTCAAGGGGCAACCCTTGAAGGTAGAATATATAGATAATGGCATGACATTTATAGATGCACCTAAGTCACACATAGCTCTCTTAATCCCTATATCACCAATTGTACACGGAATAGCAAACATACCTCGATCTTTGCATTTTTGTGGAAGTTTTCTTTGTATCATGGCTGAGCAATTTTCTGTCATAACTACCTTCTCCACACTATCTTGCTTCCTTTTGTTAGTACAAAGTTCCTTAAGAAACTTTGCATAACGAGGTATTTGCTTTATGGCATCAAGTAAGGGAATATTTACCTCTACTTTGCGGAAAGTCTCCAATATATCTTTCTCTTCTTTCTCTTTTCTCGACTTCGCTAATCTTTCAGGAAAAGGGGGCTGAATCACATATGTCCGGGGCTGTTGCACTTCAGCTTGCTTGGGAGTCTCTTCTTGCCGAATTTCCACCTCTTTTTCAACTTCCTTCTTCGTTCCACTGCTGTTCTTCTTCGGGGTTGGTGCGTCCAGCTCCTTTCCACTTCGTAAGGTAATGGCACTTGCATTCTCCTTAGGATTAACAATGGTTTGAGATGGAAGCTTTCCTTGTGTTTCCAATCTGCTCAAAGAGGAGGCAAGCTGGCTGATTTGATTCTCCATATTCTGCATATTCTTCTTTGTCTCTTGCTGAAATTCTTGTTGGGATCGCTGAAGTTCTTGTTGGGATCGCTGAAATTCTTGTTGGGATGTGGCAAGTGATTTAAGTATTTCGTCCAGTGGCAATTTTGAAGATGAGATTTGTTGGGAGGGTGGCCGAACTTGCTGAAAATTCTGAAATTGATGAAAATTCTGGTTCTTGTTCCCATAGCTGAGATTCGGGTGTCTCCTCCAACTATCATCATAAGTGTTGGAGATGGGAAAGTTGGACCTTTGAGGTTGCCCGGTAAATCCTCCCATTGCATTAACTTGCTCCGAATCATTCTGCCACGATGGACACATGTCGGTTGGGTGGTCATAGTAACACACCTCGCAAACACTTGCTTTCTTACTTTGCCCTGCAGCCAAAGATTTAACCAAAGAGGTTAATTCGTTAATTTTGGATTCAAGGGAAGAATCACTTACCTGATAAAGCTTCCTTGAAGACCCTTCAACTTGGCTGAATTGTTGTGAGTTAGCCGCCATGGTAGATATGATTTCTCTAGCTTCGGCTGGGGTTTTGTTGACAAGAGCTCCCCCACTAGCCGCATCAACCATCTTCCTTTCCATGTCCAGCATCCCTTCATAAAAATATTGGAGTAGGGACTGCTCGGACATCCCATGTTGTGGGCAGGCTGCACATAATTTCTTGAATCTCTCCCAATAGTCATAAAGATTCTCTCCAACATTTTGGTTGACCGCACAAATCTCCCTACGAATGACTGCTGCTCTAGAAGCTGGAAAATATTTGTCTAAAAATGTTCGAGCCATTGACTGCCATGTTGTAATAGAACCGGGTGGTAGGTTGAGCAACCATTCTTTAGCGGCGTCCTTCAATGTGAATGGAAACGCTCTCAATTTCACATGCTCTTCTGCCACACCATGCGGTTTCATGCTCGAACATACTCCATGGAACTCCTTCAAGTGATGATGAGGGTTCTCATTCTTCATTCCATGAAAGGTAGGGAGTTGGTGAATCAACCCAGATTTTAACTCAAAGGGAACCTCCATTTCCGGGTAAGTAATACACATGGGCTGCTGCTCCACAGGGGCTGCTTGCAGCTCTCTAACGGTGCGATTGTCAGCCATCTCTTCTTCTTGATCGGAATTGACCAAAGGTTCAACCAAATCAGCTGTTGTTCCTTCTAGATTTAGTGTAGAAGTTCCTTCTGCCCTCTTACGTAGTTTGGCTTCCTTACTCAATGCACGGGCTGTTTTCTCTATCTCAGGATCAAATTCTAGTTGCAAATCTTCAGACCTGGTCATCCAAAGAAACAATAAACAGTAAAGTAAGCTAGTCCCCGGCAACGGCGCCAAAATTTGATGGGTGTCGAAGCCACCAAAAATAAAAACCTGCTCTTCCTAACAAAACAACACCAAAAGATTGTAAATAGGGTGAAAAGGGTCGAACCCTAGGGACTAGCCTTGCCCAAGGCTAACCAAATCTGGACCTGCTGAAAATTAAAAATTAAAAATTAAATGGGGGAAATTGCTAAGATGAAAAGTAACGAGAATAATTAAACGGAATAAATCAAGAACAACTTAAAACAGTAAGAAGAATTAAAATTCGAAATCAATAGGAAATGAACTCAGTCAAGGACGATTCGCGGTATGAAGTTCTTAAAATTGATCACGGGCTAAAAGTAATCTCTTTAATTCAAAATCACAGACAAGTTATAGCCATTGAACTAGCGTCTCCGACCAATCTCTCCGTTCTGAATAGGTTAAGCAAGACATAGCGCTGTGAATAACCCCTAACCGATAAATAACCCTAACACTAGCGGCAGAATTCAATTTATCGATTGCAATGCACTCTAGAAAAACCTTGCCCTAATCAACAAACCTACTAGCGAGATTCATTCAGATTAGATCATACAATTACTTAACACAACCCAAAAGCTTCTACACAATCAAGTTATGTTAATCGCTACTTGTGCCAACGCAACTAAACAATTACGGATTTAATATTGTTGACTACCTATATGCATTCTATTAATTAATCGGTTGATCAGGTCGAATAAATAACAAAACACATTATAGATGAAGCATCCCGATGAATTATGGTAAAAGTATGAATGCAAAAGAATAAAAAAGAACAATTAAGCACAATCAGACCTCACAATCAATAAGAACCTCAACCTTGAATTATTCCTTGACTGAATAAAAGAGTTTAGCCACGCATGGCCATGGAAAAATACATAAAATCTGTAAAAATCAAAAAAAACCCTTCGTAATAGTGCTTAGGGAGGTAAAAGATATCCTCCTCAAACCTTAAAATCAACTTAAATACTTAAGAAAAAGTGGGGCCAGCCTAATATAACAAAAAGGGCCCAATAAATAATGTTAATCCTCCTCCTAGTCGGTTATACAAGCCCAAAATATAATTAAAACACGTAGCCAGCTGCCCAATTAGAATTATCACGTTTCATCTCTGTTGTGTTACTAGCCTTGGGCAAGGCTATCCCTGCTATGCTGCTAGCCTTGGGCAAGGCTATCTCTGTTTGCCTCAATCTGCCCAAATAATTTCAGTATTCCCTTCTTTGCTTAATTCTTCCTTAATTATGCTCCAAATCATCCAAATGCAGCAAATCCAATAAATCCTAACCAAGATAAAATAAACCAAATAAAAGCTCATGTTTAAGCATAAATAACATCAATATAGCACAAAATTGGGACAATAAACTATGTTGGATTTGCAAACTATCAAAATTCCCCACACTTATCCCATGCTTGTCCTCAAGCATGACTTAAAACTCAACAAAACTCAATTTAGTTGAAAGACAATCTCTTCAAGTCATCACAATTCTTACAAGAACAATTGGAAAAACAATCCCACTTACCAAGCAGAGTCAAGTTAACTAAGTTTGTTTGAAGTGCAGAAAGACTAAAGAGCTGAATTTAGATTCTCTTAACACGAAATCAAAGGCTTGAACATTATAGCTTAAAACATGCAAATTTAAATTCCAAAGCAATTTAAACCATTCCTTAGAGAATTATTTGATAACCTGCTGAGGCACGGAAGATCATCGCAACCACACAAAATTAAAAAAAAAACTAAACTCTTTTTTTTTATGATTATTATTAGATGCTTGAGCATTTATCGAATGCCTGAGTGTGTCATCATTGGTAAAACCCATACCGGGTACTTGGAGTCACAAACTCAGGTGGCTACTAGCACTACTCTTTATCCTAACTCGGACAGCGGAGTACCTCGACTGCTCAAGTCTTTATTTATTTGCCTTTCATTGCCTTATTATTTTTTTCTTTCTAAGATTTTTTTTTTTCATTTAAGCAACACACACACAGCGCTCAACTCCATACCCAAGCAGTTTATCAAGAATTCTAAAAGTAATAGCGACCAATTATTTTCATGCAATCATTAGTTTCTCAATCATTAAGTCAAGCCTCAAACTTTATGTCAAAAAGAATCAATAAATTCAACAACTTATTCTAAATGCACAAGAGACAAAAGTAATCAAGTTAACTTTGCTAAACTAATTGAAAGAGTTTTTTCAACTTAGTTCAAAGAACTGCTTTAACTCAAGAGATAAATCCTTAAAATCTGTTTGCTCATTAAAATTTCGAGTTTCAAATCACACTTGAAGGACACTAATAAACCCAAGGGCAGCCCCAAAGTCGACGCATATCATCAAACAAGTAAAAGCTTTTGCTCACAATATCATGGGATAAGTGCCTAAAATAAATATCCAGAGGCATTTTCTCAAAAATAATCGAAACAGTCAAATTCTACTTGAAATTAAGCACATGGCAGCATTTCAAAAATTTTAGCACATATACCATAACTATGAAAGTAAAAATTGACCAAAAAGGGGCATAATAACAGAACAAATGCAATGGCATCAGCAAAATAATATATAAAGCTCAAAAATTGCAGCAAAAACATTCCTATTTCAATTCCCTCCCCACACTTAGTTCCCACATTGTCCTCAATGTGGACAACTCATCCAACAAACACAACAAGACGGTAAAACAAATGGACTAAAAGGAAGAAGTGATGGTTACTGCCCTGTTTGTGGGGGAGGTGCTTCCCAACAGCTCAAAGTTCGGGAGGCAAAAATTTTCTCCACCCAAACCGTTGCATAATTGTCCTAAGCATCGCATTATTTTGCCTTGCAATGACATCTTGCTGCTGTAATGTTTCAGAATTCTGCTGCACAATAATCTGCAGTGCTGCATTTTGTTGCTCGAGAGATTGTAATCGAGCTTCAATCCCTTGCATTGCAGTTTGCGTAGAGGGTGTGGAAGTGGATGGGGCAGCAGCAGCAGTGGCTTGTTGTCTGTCAGTATTCACTGGGGGTTCAAATAACTCTCCTGCAGGCACAAAAGAAACACGACCACCTTCCTCGTGGCAAATTAAGCGCATTGCAGTCAAAGTAGCAATATTGAGGAAAGGCATTTTACATGCAACATGTAGGTTATTCTCCAAGGTAATAAGGTTCTCGTGCAAAGCAATTTGAGTGACCAAGAACCCTAAAGACATTTGTCGATGGTTAGCTATATTCATATGGAATTGCGTAGCCACCCAATAACCTAAGTTGACTCGCTTCTTGCCTAGCATACACCATAAAATAAATAACTCTCCCTTAGTAAGAACAGTGGTGTCATTGTTGCGCCCAAAAAGTGAACATGCTAAGATCCTATGAATGTAGCGCAGAACTCCACTTTGAATCAGATTGGCCTTAGACTTACCAGGATGAAAGTCCTGTTCAGGCAGCCCGGTGAGTGCTCTAAATGCATGTGTGGAGTTGAAATCGTCAGGGTAATCACAAAATGCATTGATGTATTCAGGACTTGAGGTACTCTCCCTAGTAGCTACTCCTAGGGCTATGTTGAAGTCATCAATAGAGTAATGATGCATCTTACCCATGAGTCTAAAATGAATGGTAGCTGGAGTGGAAATGCTAAAATTTTTCTTGCCTTTCTCAAACTTAAAAGTAGCATAAAACTCCCTAGTAAGCTCGGTGTAGGATGGTAAATGCAAAGAAAAGTATGCGTGCCAACCTATATTTGCAACTAATTCTTCAAATTCAGAATACAAATTTAATTTTTGCAAAGTAAGGGCGTGAGCAGACTTGGCAGGAATCACACGACAGTGTTGGTAAAAAGCATACCTTTGCTTGTGGTCGTGGTCTGTGAATTTAAGAGCCCCATGGAGTGCCCTTGTAGTAGGGGGGTAGATGCTTTTACCCTTTGCTATCCTTGATCTTCGTTGCCGTTTGCTGGCTGGCTCTTCAACAGCCTGCTCCATTTCATCGTCGCTCTAAAAAATTTCTTCTACAAGAGGTGATTCATCTCCTTCTTCAGACTCGGCTCTAAGTGATGGTGGTCGTGGAGTTGCTGGGGTTTCGGGCGAGAGTAGTGGCGTATTGTGGTTGGGTGATGCGGTGGTCGTGGATTCGGGTTGTGGCGGTGGAGATTGAACAGAAGTTGGCCGCTTGCGTTTTTTGGATGTGTATCTAGTTCGAGCCATTGGTCGGGTTCAGATGGAAGGTAGTGGGGCTCGCGTGTTTGGGGCGGTGGACGATGGGATCGAGTGGCGGTGGAGGTTGGTGCTCGCAGCGGTGACCGGCGGCGTGAAGGAGGGTTGGTGGTTGGTGGGCGCTTGGGTCTTGCAACCGGCGGTTCAAACGGAAGGAAGAGGTTGAGGTGATGGCGGCGAGATTGAACGGGAACCCTAAGGTGAAGAAGTGGCTGTCTCGTACTTCTTGAAAGAGAAGGGTAAGGTGTTTCCCTCTTTTTTTTTACTTGAGCTGTAAAAATGAAAGACAAAAAAATAAAATAAAAATAAAAAGGGTAAAACAGCTATAGTAAATAAAATATAAACTAAGCACCTCTTAACATACCCCCTTTAGTCACCGTAATAACTTAAAATATAAATCTCCACTACCAATTACACTTCAACCATTAAAAACTACATTCAAACCTTTTTAACCTAAAAATTGCAGACTTTAAAATATGAAAGGAAGAAGATGACACTATTCACAAAATAAAATAAAAAAATGAAATAAAAATAAAATAAATCAAAATTCAAATTTGTGGTGGGTTGCCTCCCACGAAGCGCCATTGTTTAATCTCTTAGGCTCGACATTCCCAAGTCTCTACACGGACTCAATCAGCTCTCCAAGCTTTACATTCTCTTCACCGTCAGCTGCAAAATTCTCATAGAATGGTTTCAAGCGATGTCCATTGACCTTGAAAATTTTATTTGTCTCAAGACTTTGAATCTCCACTGCACCATGACAAAAAATATTAGTAACAACAAAAGGTCCCATCCATCTGGACCTCAATTTACCAGGAAATAATTTTAATCTAGAGCAAAAAAGTAAAACTTTTTGACCAACTATGAAGTTCTTCCTGGATATCATGCTATCATGGAAAGTTTTGGTCTTCTCTTTGTAAATTTTTGCGCTCTCATAAGCCTCATTCCGAATTTCTTCTAACTCTTGCAGTTGCAATTTCCTCTGCTCTCCAGCTGCCTCTAGTCTCATATTGCAAATTTTAACTGCCCAAAAAGCTCGATGCTCTATTTCTACCGGCAAGTGGCATGGCTTGCCGTATACCAGGCGATATGGTGACATCCCAATTGGGGTCTTATATGCCGTTCTGTAGGCCCAAAGAGCATCCTCTAGCTTAGTACTCCAATCCTTCCTATTGGGGTTCACTGTTTTCTCAAGTATGGACTTCACTTCTCTATTTGAAATTTCAGCTTGTCCACTCGTTTGTGGATGATAGGCTGTGGATAAACGATGTGTAACGCCATATTTCTTCATAAGAGTCTCCATAACCTTATTGCAAAAGTGAGTACCTCTATCACTTATAATAGCCCTCGGAATTCCGAACCTAGCAAAAATATTACTTTTCACAAAATTCATGTAACATCCCGTTTCCAGAGAACGGGTCGGACCAATGAAATGGGTCCAGGTGTGGTAAATTACCACATCTCATG
>JANZXP010075888.1:0-10396 GCA_027576715.1 Erythroxylum flavicans
TTTCTTTTGAAATAAATAAGGTTGTATCAATTCATCTAATGATCAAAATCTTATCCTATTCCCATTTGTTTATCTATGATATATTTTGATAACTTGGCATTCCAAAGAAAAAGAGTTATGGAACTAATTGAAATCGATACATGATAGCAACCAGAACCCTTATATTCTTTTAGGGGATTTCAATAATGCATTCATTTGTAATAATATTGAAGGCAAGAGGTTGGATTATAAACATTTAAATGAAGATTAAAAAACATGTGCTAGCCAAACTGGTATTGTTAACTTATTATATTGAAGGTAATTCTTCACCTAAATTAATAGACAAGATGGTAATTCGCTAATAAGGAAAAGTTAAATAGATCAATGATTGACTCAAACTAGATAAGCTACATTCCTGAGCTTAACTCACTTTTGCAACACCATCTTGAATTACTCCTTCATTGAGATCCTTAATTTGACAATAATCAATCATGTCTTAGAGATCCTTCCACAAGGATTTTGACTAAGTTTATTTGAAGTTCTTATTTTGATGGGTTTGGCTTTCCTACTCTATTTGTATAGTCAATTATGTATCTCCACAACATCTTATAGTTGGAAAAACAAATCTCTATCTTAGGCCAGTAAACTTTAGTTGATATCTTTAGTTTTCAATAATATTGGAGCTCTTGTTTAAAAACTTCTTATTGTCACGTGAATTAAATAAATCAAAAACAACAAAAGTTAAATGTTCAAAGTTATCATATCCAAAGGAGCCAAATTTATTGGTATTTTTCTCTATCAAACACAAGATGCTCATCAGTAAGAGGGTATGGAGGTTTTTTCACATAAAATGAGTCAATTTAGGTTAAATGGATACATTTCCATTATTTAAATAACATAAGCTTCTAAAACTTGAAAAATAGGAATGATAACTCTTAGACACATAATTAATTACTTGGAATGAAAGATAGATATAGTCTAGGTTATGTCTATATTGGAGATAGTGTTTAATTAAAGATAAGAGTTTTACCTCCAAATTTCCTCTAAGTTTAGCTAATACCCCAAGCTTATATGTAGAGGATCTCGTACTTTAGAATAACAATGTTTACATTATACCCACACTCTTTAGAGGATTAATCTTTACATCTTTACTAGCATAAAAAAAACAAAACAATTCATTTTATACAAAGGTACAAACATGATCATACCATCTATATATATTTGTAAACTTTAAGCTTCCTATGATAGGTTACATGCATTTCTTTTAAAAATTTGATTATCTAAAAGCAAAGCAAACATTACACTTAGAAGTAAAATTGATTCTCTTAGGCTTGGCTAATGTTGCTCAATCAAAACCTGATTGGACTTCGACTCATTCAAAACTTGCTTGAAGATCGAATTGCCTGATCCAACCTGATTCAACCTAATCTAACTTAAGAATCCTTTTATGTCGTTGTTATTGATCCCTCTATAATATCTATTGTCAAATCCATAATATTCACAAATAAATCTCAATAACTATTGTAATAGTCACAACAAAATATATCCTACAGAAGACAAAAAACATACCAAAAAGTTTATCAGTATATGACATCATATCATGTAAAAGCTTAAGCTAACAATAAATTTTGCAAGGAAGATATTTATAATTTGTCAAGTCACAGTTATTCCATAGAGAACATAGTTTGGGAAGATTGTTATTCAATCTTTAAAGATAGCCTCCATTTTATTACAAGTAAAAACTTAACGATACAACAAAATCAAGTTATATATTTTTTTGGACAACATTCATAACACAATATAAAAACCCATAAAGTAGCTTCAAAGATATATTGAAGCTTGAGAGGCTATTTTTTTTTATAATTTGATGGAAGAGGAAGGAAGAAGGAGAACTAAAGGAAATCAGGAGAAACATAGGTGGGTGATGACTCATGCTTAAAGTGAAGGAAGAAGAGTAGAACTAGGGTTAACTCATAACTTGTTAAGTCTTTAAATATTTTGAGCTTTAGGATTGACAGGTCATGAAGTTGAAGTCTGATTTTGACCTAAAACTCGATCAACTCTGGTCAAGTTTATTAAATTTGGGTCATTTTAGATTGAGCCTAAGCTACTTTTCCTACCTAAATGGTTTATATAAGAACATGAGAAGCCACACACACAATGTTCCTAGCTATGTATGACGTGTCATCTAACCTATATGCTCCAAGTTCAAATACTAAAAAATATATCCTACTTTTAGACATGGTGTACTTCTCTAATGACATATACGGGAGTTGACTCGATCATGTTTATGGGCTTGTATTTTTTTCCTACATAGCATATAGAGATATTTAGGTATAAATCTGACTATGTTTGCGGTCGTATATTACTCCCTAGCACTTATATTTGTAAGCAATCCAAGGCTACATAAATATGTCAATGTACTAATTTGTATCCAATAAAAGGTCAAAAAGGAAATCTCTCTCACCCTTGTAATTGAATATATCCTAGGGCATACTGTAGTTGTACAAATTTGTAGTCTAATACAGCTAATTATGCCCACATCATCATTATTATAAAATTCTTAAGAAAGCATAGTGAAACATAAAGTTTTCTTCCTCTCAAAATCTATCAATTAGATTATAAAGCATTCTAAACCTTTAACACACAGCAAAATCAAAAAATGACCTCTTAACAAAGAAGGGTCCAGCAACGAGTAATTGACAGTTGAATGAATGCTTTCCCTTACAATTTCATATATAAGATGTACCATAGGAAATGCCCAAGAACAAGCATAAAAATCAACGTAGGAAATCAAAGTACTTTGGCTCAACTCATCTTATGTTAACAAAGATCAAGCTTCTTCTGGAAACCTGTACATTAGTAGTGTTCAAGTTTGTAAATTTCGTGTTGCTATTAATAGCTACGTAAGGGTAGGAATACATAGTTTAACTGGTCCTTACAAGTTCTAAATTTCTATGCATTGTCACAGAAGCAAGTCCATAAATAACAAATGGAATAGTAGAAAATTAAGATTTGATGTTTAGCAACATATATAAAGTAATTTCTGCGAAGAAAGGAAAATCAAAGAATCACAAATAACTAAACTGAATTGAAGAGAAAAGTTAGCCATCATCAAAGGCAAGAAATAGTGATGCTATAGCTGCCAAATACAAGTTGAGTTTTACTGAATCTGTTGACATGCCTACAGTGTACTTTGTGTGTTCTCATTCACCTAACAGTTAATACAGCGAAAGTTCATAATGGAAGATTCATACTGAACAAAAATAATGGGGCATCTGGCTAGAAGAAAAATATTTTTTGTTTAGTAGATGGAGATGCAAGTACTATGAATCTGAGACTTATGTTACTAGTTATCAGATAATGGATATATGCCATAGAAACTGACAATCAAGTGTTTGATTCTTATGGAAGAGCCCGATTGTAAGACATAAGAGTAAATAATTCTAATTCCATTCCTAAGCTAACAATTTTACTCAATGACTAGACATAATTGTAAATAACGTGAGGACTTAAAAGGGGTAAGCACAAACCTGAGCAGGGCAGATCTGGAGGTCGATGCCAGCAAGGGGCTTCAAGTGCTGTTTGAGAATGCTGGTGACTGCAAAGAAAGAGACAGCGAATGAACTTTAGAACATTTTCACAAACACTTTCCAGTCATCAGACGTTTTAGGCTAGAGATTAACCAAACATAAAACTTAAACAATGACGCAAAGAAGGACGCTAGAGAGAAGAAGAAAATACCTTGATGATGACAACAATGGCCAGAGATGCAACGAAGGAAGGAGAAGATACAGCAGAGAAAGGGAATGACGATGTGCAGGTTGGGTGGGTGGGGGGCAATGGGACGCGGGAGTTTCTATTACATAACCAAAACGACGTCGTTTTGGTTATGTAAAAAATTTCCGCGCGTCCCCTTCCCCAACCAGACGACATCGTGTTTCTTCTTAAGCCAACAGTGACGTTTTCTTCAATAAAATGTTGCAGTAAAAGTTACACAAATCCGCGACGTTTATATAAAACGTCGCAAAAAAGTAAGACTTTCGGTGACGTTTCTAAAACGTCGCCAAAAGTCTCTATAATTCGCGACGTTTTATCAAAAAAAATGTCGCGGATTGTCTATAATTTTTGTTGTGAATCTCTTCTCCATATATACCATAACCAATAGGGTAAAGATGCTTCTTATTATCCTACGCTATCCATATTCTATATAGTTATCTTTTTATGAGAGAGTATTAACCTTTAAACTTTTGGGTTTAATACTTGTCACTCGTTTTTTAAAATATAATTTGTATAAACTTCGTTGAAATATTTGAAGAAGTTGTGTTTTAAAAAATAGTAATATTATGAATGTTAAGTGGTGTTGGTTCTTTAAATAGAACATCTAATCTAATTACGAGTACTACAATAAAACTTAAAAAATATTCATCTCTAGGTTAATAACTTTTAATTAACTTGGAGAATTAGATGAACAACTTATCAAATACATCAAGATCCATAATAGAGGGACTCCAAAACCAATTCTATATGTCAAGTTGTGAATAAGTAGATAGTGTTCAATAATTTAAATGAAATAACAATTCAAAAGACATTATACAAAATCAAGCTCTCCTATTTTATAAATTATTATAAAAATCACTGATAAAAAATTAGAAAGAAAGATAATAAAATTTTTATTTCTTAAAAATTGAACAAGAGTTAAATTTCGAATGACTTTAATAATGAAGAAAATATAGGAACATTTTAAAACTTAAAATTTTAAAACAGTTTAAGCGTTAATTACTAAAAAAATTCTAAATTTCACTTAATTTTGTAATTATATTCCAAACTTTAAAAAGTAGCAATAAAATATTTAAAATTTTATTTTTTATAAAAATAGCCCACTATTAAACTCTCTGTTAATGACTAATGCATTTTTTACGTGGATGACAAGTGGAATATAAATTTTACGTGAGATTTATTAATTAAAAATCAAAAAGTCCTAAATTTTACTCACTTCCATATCCAACTTTTGTGTTTTAGCCTTTGGTTCTTGGTTCTTGCAAATAATTAACCAGCTCACGGATTAAAAGCCAAAACCCCATAAATCAATTTCTATGTACCAATAAGAAAAGGAGTAAGGGGAAAAGAAAAGAACACAAAGGCTTGATCGCAAACTAATTGGAGGAGAAGCTTGCCTAATCTGCTTATTATTGTCCAATGAAAGCCAATGAAGAATCATTAAGTTCTCTTGAGGCAATAACAATGGCAGCTGGGGCAAGGCCTAATTGCTCTTTGGATTCAATGAAATGAAAATGAATGCAACACCATGGTATGCGAAGCATTCAATTCTTTATTTTCACCTTTCGAAACAAGAAAGAAAATACTCGGTGCCTGCAATGTTTGTTCAAGCAATAAAGTCAAACATCTCACTTTCATTTTTCTTCAAATCAAGTTCTTGAGATGAAGTTGGCCTCTTTGAAACCAAATTTGGAAACAACAAGTATGGATAGAAATTGGTTAACTAAAACAAGAAACTCCAACTTTTTGTGTGTTCTCTTGCCAATGTGCTAGTGTAATATTCTCATATTAGTTAAGAACTATCAATCCACCCGTTGTTTTTTAATAAAGTAGGGCTTTTTAATTTTTTATTTTTCAATTGATGATTCTTACGTGAAATTTATATTTCACCTGCCATCTACGTGAAAAATGTATTAGCTAACATGATTTGTCACGTTAGCACCAATTAACATAGGTTTTATTTTTTCAAAAATTAAAAGTTTGAACATTTATTGTTATTTTTAAAGTTCGAGTTATAAATACAAAAGTTGGTAAAATTTTAAGTAATTAACTTGAAGTTTAAAGAATTTTTGTTTAAAATGTAAAGAAAAAATTAAATGGAGGAAAAAAAAACATTATATCTCTCCTAATTAGTGTTATTAATTTTGTACCGTACTGGGAAAAAAATGGTACAAAAAATGTGTTACGATATTGGTAGTTTTCTCTTGGTACTGATCAGTATCAACGATTTTAAAATTTATAGTAATTAACTTGAAGTTTAAAGATTTTTTGTTTAAAATGTAAAGAAAAAAATAGATGGAGGAAAAAAACAACATTATAACTCTCCTAATTAGTGTTATTAATTTCATACCGTATCGGGAAAAAATGGTACAAAAAAATATGTTATGATACTTGTGGTGTTCTCTTAGTAATGACCGATATCGACGATATTCAAAATACTAGTCGTATACCCCCCACCGACAGTCACTCGCTGCTCTCTCCTTCTCCCATTCTTTTATTTCTCTCTCACACACTCTCACTCTCTCTTCATTCACTGTTGCCACCACCCCCTCTCCGACGGCGACCATCACACCACGACAATAGTCCAGTCTCCTCCACACAACCACACACCACCGCACCAGTCAGGCAGTCACTACTCTCGGGTCTCCTCCATGCTAGTGACGCCACCACACCACGCCACCACCTTCCAGTCATCCACCATTGCCATAACTGATCTCTTGCAACATTCTCAACTGTCAACTATACCCGAAATTGCCAGATCTGAAATAGATCTAGATCCAAATCTGACCCGACCCGACCTGAACCAACATTGAATTGGATTTGTGATTTTTTTAGTGTGTTTTTTCTCTGAAATTTGAAAAGCAATTGCATTATATTTGGTTGTTTATGTATGTTTTGTTATGGTTGAACTGAAATTGTTAGAAATTGTTGGAAATGCAAATTATTTATGTATGCTTTGTGATGCTTGAATTGAAATTATTCAAAATTGTTGGAAATAAAAATTATTTATGTATGTTTTGTGAGGGTTAAGTTGAAAATTTGAAATTGTTGAAAATTGTTAGAAATGAAAATGGAAATTGTTTATGTATGTTTTGTGTTGTTTGAATTGAAATTGTTCGAAATTTTTCGAAATGAAATTCTTGGAAATTATTGAAAATGAAAAATGTTGGAAATGGAATTTATTTATGTATGTTTTGTAATAGTTGAATTGAAATTATTGGAAATTGTTGGAAATGAAAATTATTTATATATGTTTTGTGATGGTTGAAATTGTTGAAAATGAAAATTATTTATGTATGTTTTGTGAATTATGAATTGTGATGGTTGAAATTTTTGGAAATTAAGTTTTAATAATTTCCTCTATATTTAAGATATCACAATCAAGTTACTTGGTTGGGACCATCACAATAAACATATTGATTAAGTCTTAAGACCTATAAATCCTGTTAAATGTAGACACACACACACACACCACACACACACACACAGATATATATATATATGACTAAAGTCATAATAATATTATTGTGTTTCAATATTCACGACATTACATAATCTTTGTTTATTGTTATTTTACAACCAATGTACAATGGGAGTGATATATATCTACTCTGCATATATAGATTCATTATTTCATTCTTACACCATATATTCAAATTTATCAATCATATATTTCAACATAATTAAAGTAAAAAACTCTTAGATGGTACAACATATATGTGATGTGCTTAGATAAAAATGTAGAGACAATGTTACTATTGCATGCTTGTCTAATTATGTATGTTGGATGCTTGAGTTGTTAGTTTTTGACTAATGGTGAGTTGTGTTAGATGAAATTGAATTGTGTATGATGTAATCATACAAAATGAGTTATATTATATAAGATGGACATGTGTATTGTGTAATGAAATTATGTGTTTTTTATGATGTTTGATATATTCATTCATTTATTTTTACAGATAAATGGAAAGAAGTTTAGGTACTCCTAATCAAAACCACTTCCGAAAGATATTTATAAAGAAAAAACCACTTTCAGAAGATACAATGATCTAGCTTGGGCTCATACTGTATTGGTTCCCTGTATGAGGAACCATACTATTTGCTTGTTTTGTAACAAGCATTTAAAAGGTGGAGGATTAAAGAAGCATTTAGTTGGGGTTAAAGAAGCTGCGAAATCTTTTTAAAAAGTAAGCCATGATGTGAAATGAAAAATTAAAACATTGTCTGAAGACTATTAACATAAGAAAGATAGAAGGGAAAGGTTGAATTTTGAAATTGGTAGTAGAAGTTCGTTTGCAGGTTTTCGTGGTGATTGTGGAAATGTTGAAGTTGGTAGTGGTAGTGGTCCATCCCAGGCCTAGGAAAAAATGAATGTTACACCTGGACCTGATGTGAGGAAAAGAAGAAGGTAGATGACTAGTTTTCTTGATCGATGAACAAATCCTAAAGCCCAACCTTCAATTCCTAGTGTAATGCAATTAAAAGATGTGACTCACAATGCCGATATGGTAGTAGCTAAATGGTGGTATAACACAGGTTCATCATTCAATGGTTCTCAGTCTTATTATTATTAACTTATGGTGGATGTAATAGCCTTTTACAGTCCAGGATACAAAGCTCCTTAGATTGGTGTCTTAAGAGGTAAAATTTTGAGTTGCTCAGTTTATGAAATTAAAAGTTATTTGGCAGAAAGAAGAGTGAATTGGGCTACATTTGGGTGGTCAATCATTTGTGATGGTAGGACAAACAGGAGACAAAAGTCTATTATTAATTTTTTGGTTTATTTTGCAAATGGCTCAATGTTTTTGAAGTATATTGATGCATCTGGCGTTATTAGAAATACTAATACTTTATTTGAGATATTTGATGAAGGTGTGAATGAAGTGGAGCTAGAAAACATTGTTCAATTTATTACTGAACTTATAAAGTGGTAGGAAAAAGGTTGCAAAATATGTATAATTCTTTTTTTTGGACTCCTTACGTTGCACATTGCATTGACCTAATGCTGGAGAATATAGGGGATCCTAGGTATTTTCCTGTTATTGATGAGACTATGCAGACAGCTAAAAAGGTGACAAAGTTTAGTCTTTTGTTTCGATGAAGAAACAGTTAAGACAAATATTTACAAGTGATAAGTGGGTTGCATCTCAGTATGCTAGGTCTAATGTAGGATTGGAGATTTCCATCATTATACTGGAAGATAGAGAATTTTGGTCTCAATGTTAATTTGTTATCTGAGTTTGTGAGCCTTAGGTGAGGCTGCTTCACTTGAATTATAATGAAGAAAAGCCAACAATGGGTTATTTATTTATGTCATGGAAAGGGTGAAAGAAGCAATAAAGGCCAATCAAAAACATAGGCCTTCTTTGTACATACTATATCTTGCAATTATAAATAAGAGATGGAAAAGACAACTTTCTTCTCCATTGTTTAGAGCTGGGTGTTTTTGAATCCTAGTGTATATTCTAGACCAGATTTTACAAAGAAAACTAAAGTTAGTAGGAGAATGCTCTTCACTATTACAACAATTGTTGGCCATAAACTAATGTAAGATCTCTTAAGCTCATAAATGGAGTAATCTGTCTTCTAGGGAATTTGGATTGCCGATTGCTATTCGACAAAGGGCAAAACTTTCTCTAAGTATTTGTTTGTTTCCTTTTTCTTATTTGTTGAAAATTAATTATCACTTTATTTTGTTTGTAACACTACTTTTGTTATCTTATGACTTACAGTTTCTTAGTGGGATCAATTTAGAAGTGGTGTTCTAGAATTGTAAAGGTTTGCAAATTGGATTTTAAGTCAATGTGTCACTACACCAAAATAAGGAGGTTTTAGACACTTATACCTAGACATATCTAATAATTGTCTTAAATAATCTAAGAATTGTTGAAGTTTTTAGACATTTATTTAAGACAACAAAATTTGTCTAAAAAAATACTAAAAAGGAGTCTAAAACTTCTAAAATTTCTAATCGATGGGATAAGAATTGGTGCCTTTTATAATTTGTAGCAAGTATGTATCCTATCAAAAGCAAGTAATTAATCTAAAAAAAATCGTTGATAATAAAAAAGAAATGGAGAAATGACTCTAATGGCCTATTTGGTTGAGGGTAATAGGTATTCTATTACCCATCTATTCCTACTAATTACGTTTTCTATTGTTTGGTTAAAAAAAGCCAACAGAATACCTATTCTTAAGGTATTTGCATTTTGCTTAAATTAAATGCATTAAAAAGAAAAGAAGTAATATCAAAGAAAAGAAGGTAAAAATATTTATTATTATGCAGGTGTAACGTTGGTCTGTAAGCCCCAACATTAAGGGAAAAAAGATAAAAGAAAAAGGAAAGTGGACACCCTGGAAAATAAGAAAAGTAGAGAGGTCAATTAGCATTTAGGCCCCGTTTGGTTGACGGGAAAGTAAAGTGAATTTGGAATCTGATTTTTGAGAAAATAAATCTATGGAAAGTAAACATATTTACATGTTTGGATACCTATAAAACTTTTAATAAGAAAGTTAGGTGAATTCTTATTATAGTGTTTGGTATGCATCAGTATTTCATGGAATGTAATGTAATTTTGACTTGTGTTTCCATTTATATCCCTATCAAATAAAAATTGAAATCGTTAAATAATGTTAA
>JANZXP010075899.1:0-10396 GCA_027576715.1 Erythroxylum flavicans
TGAAATATATTTATGTTTTGCTCATGATTTTCCAAGTTTTCGCATTGCATTTTCAAGCATTTATAGGAGTAAAATCTATGTTATGACTTTAGGGGAAAACTATATTAATCTAAGCTATTTCAAGCAAAGTTGTCTTCTTGAAAGTTGTAGTTTGTCCTCTTAGCTTTCCAATGGTATGAAGTTTGTAACTTTTGGAGATCGGATTTGAAAGATAGCATTTTTACAATTAGTGATATGGGTGCATGCTGGACACTTTATAGCCTTTTTCTTTTTTTGAGTTAATTGAAAATGAGTACTGTGGTGTCTTGAAAGGGGAAGAATTAGTGGCATAAGTTAGAGATGAAATGAAGTAATGAAGGGAATTGAATGTGTGCTGAATTATTGAAGAATGTGTTGACATGGTTGATGTTTTATTTATGTGATTATGATCAACAATTTATGATGAATGTGTATAAGTTTGAATGTTATGTTTTTGGATTGATGACCAAACATAGATTATGATTTAGTTGTTAATGATATTGAGCTGAAATGGAAGTGAGAATGAAGGGAAATAATGTGGAAAATAAGTTAGAAATGATAGATATTCATAAGAGGGGTCATAGGTAACTTGTAGGAGTTAAAAATCTAGAAATTGACCCGCAAATGTCTGTTGGGTAGACTTGATGTCCGTTGGGCGAACCTTCTCGGGAATTCCAGCGTTCTAGATTAGTTTATGTCCATTTGGAGGGACATATGTCCACTAAGCAGACATTCTCGAGACAGTTATAAAATTGTGAAATATTTTGACCATTTAGACGGTAAAATCTCTCTTCGCAGAAGTTGTAGAACTCAAAGTCCCCTTCAAAACCGCACTTGAATGACCTTTATCCGACATATATTGTGAAAGTTATGCTTTTGTCCCAAATCATGTGCGTTTATAAGTTGTGGACTTATCAATGCTTTCCTATGACACATTTATACTTGAATGGGGCTTGAAATGTACTTAGTTTGTTGTGGAAATAAGAGATAAATTGAGTGATATGTTTAGGGTGACAATTGAGGATATGAACATAAGAATGGATTGTCATATATCAAGTGTCCAAATATGGAATTTTGGGATGTTATGAGAATGAAAATGAACCTTTGATGGCTATTGAGATTCCATTACAAGAACCCTATAGAGTGCTGCATTCATGTTTTATTACCCTGGAGTTAGACTCCGAAAATGGTGTCTGACAATTTGTGCCCTTATATAGTCACAAGAATCTAAAAATAAGTGAGACTCATGTGTCTCTTTAGGCTAGGGATCCCACGGTCATGGGAATTATCATGAATCCCACGATTGTGGGTTCTTGTCTTACAACTCCTCCACTTCTCTTCCCCTCTCTTATTCCTTAGCTCAATCATAATAGTGACCACCCTCTATTCCTACATCAAAATAATCATTTCTTACCCTAAATCAAAACATAAAAGAACAACCATGAAGATCAAACTAAATAAAAACATATAAAATAAGTCCTAAAACACAACAATAATGATCACCTATTGTGCAAGAAACACATGCCAAATATTTAGAAAAACACACACTAATGTATAACTATCAAGGTGTCGATCTCTCAAGGAGTTGTTGAACTAATCTAATTCTAAGGCCTAAAAGAATTATTAAAATGAAAAAAAACTAAAAAAAGTAAATTCATAAATATAGATTGATTGAAAATTAAATTGTAAAATTAACACAATGAAATTAAAAGTGAGCACCACCAATGAACAATCAAAAATCACAAAAGGAATATTAGTTGATTATGAGAAATGGGATTTATCCTATCATCAGATTCTAACATGATTACTTTTGAGTTAATACGGCATCGGTCCTAAACTTTCGAAGGGTGGATTAGTCTCTCCTGAGTTATAATCATTAAACCCTAAATCATAACCCCTAATTGAATTATGGAATTTGCAATCTCTCAATTAAAAAAGCCACACATCCAATTAGATCTTAAGCCCGCTAGTAGACTATCAAGTCCTCACATGAGATCTCTCTTTGTATAAATTATCGATTTGATTATTTGCATGATTTATTAGATTGTTTAACTCTCATTACCCAATCTAATCATTTTTCTATCGGTTAACTCTCTCAATTGGTTATTGAATCATGCAAATACAAAAAATAATCACAATACCTAATGTATTGACATCAAAAGAAATTATATTAACATTAATTCAAGAATAAATCCCTAAAGGAGTTTATAACATCATCATCAAACCCAAATCCATCACTATCAAATCCATTTCATACAATCAAAAGAAATAATAACAAAGATGAAATGAAATGTCACTTAGAAGGGGCGGAATGGATTAGGAAGACAGTAGTAATAGCAATATAGCAAATGGAGGCATAAAAAATTAGGGTTCTCTGCCTTCTTCATTCCTCCTTCCTTCTTCCTTCTTCCTTCTTCCTTTCTCCTCCATCTCTCTTCTTCTTTCCCTTCTTTGGATCTTTCCCAATATAGCAAATGGAGGCATGAAAAATTAGGGTTCTCTACCCTCTCTAAAGTCTTTTCTATTTAAGGTTAAAACTAGTCCTTCTGTAGTCTTTTTACTTAGGCCCAAAAAGTCTAAAATAACCTTACAAAGTTAAATTTTAGAAGTTTTTCCACGTTTGCTGTCACATAGGTGACGATCGTGACTTACTAAACTAATCTTTGTCACAATCGTGGCAGAACAGGCCATGATCATGGCTCCCCCAAAATGGTTTTATCACGATCATGGCCCTGGATCTTTTTCCAAGCTTCCTTCAAAATGGTTTTGTAATTCCAAGTTTTAAATGGAAGACTCATGATTCTTAAGTGTCCGGTTAGTCTTTGGTTGTGTCTTCTTCTATTCTTGATCCATACTATTAACTTTGGAGCTTATAAAGCCTATCCCATCCATTATTCTAAAAAACTAATATTTCATCTTTAACTCAAGGCTTTAATACTTTGACTCCCAATTTCTTGAACTCTTTTAGAATCTTAGAGGCCTTTGTGGTCTCAAATTTGCACCTACATAGTTATTCGAGGAAAATTTTGGGTGGTTTTCCCCAAAGTTATAAGTGTTCGAGAAAGGATTGTTACCAGACCATTGTGGCACACCTAAATAATTTTCTTGTTCTGTTCCATCATTGTTCATCAAATGACATATTTCATAAACCTATTACGTTACGTTTACCAAACTAGATGAGGCATTGATGTCATTCAGCTTTCTTGTTAATGTCACTATCTGTGCATGTATGGCTTAAGCTGATTCTATTGCTATAATTCCCTTTTATTCCTTCACATTGTATAGTCTACTTCTTCCAGTTGACCACAGACAGTTGTTAGTGGCCATATCCTCAATCAAATCGTATATAGAATTGATGGTTTTCTCATCAATGAGCCTCTAGTTGCTACATCAATTGTACTCCTAGTCACTGCATTAACTTCATTATAAAATTTCTATAATAACAACTCTCTTAGCAGGTGTGATGAGGACAACTTTTCTATAGCTCCATGAATCTCTCCCATACCTCGAAAAAGGATTCTTCATCATATTGTTAAAAAGTTATGTTTGCCTTGAGAATCTAGGTCATCTTTGTTAATAGAAAGTATTTAGATAGGGAAGCTTGCACTAACTGGTCCCATGTAGTTACATTCTCTGGATTAAGAGAATTTACCTATGCCTTTGCCAAATCTTTCGTGCGAAGGGAAAGAACCTCATCCTTGTTGCCTCCTTAGATAATCTATTATACATAAATGTACTGCAAATTTCCAAAAAAAATAGCAAAGTGAGTATTTGGATCCTCATGTGGTAAACCATAGAATTGAACAATATTTTGTAAAATATTGAATAAAGAAGACTTGATTTTAAAATTGTTCGTATTAATAGGCGGACTGGCGATCACCTATTGGTTTATATTAAACCAGGGATGCATAAAATTCATTAATGTTCTTTGGTCACTACCCTGATCTCCTTGATTTGCCATTATCTTTTTTATTTCGTTTTAATGCCTTGCTTTTCTCAATTCCCTTTCAAATTTGTTGATGTCAAGTTTGATTAATATGCTTACATGTTTGCTATTCTTAGTGTGCATACAACTTTTACATATAAGAAAAGAGTATCAATTAAAAATAAAAAGAAAGCTCAAATCTAAACAATTCAAATGACACTTGATGCTAGGCGCAATTCCCAATAACGATGCCAAAATTTTGATAACTCCTTTGTGTTAAGCTTAAAGTTTTAAAATTAACTGAAATTGTTATACCACAAGTATACGGCTCATATAAAATGGTATAGCAAGGAATCATTCCTTTAAGGTTTGGTTAATGACCTTGTAATTCAAGATGATTTTTTTAGTAAACCAAAAAATGAAAGATTGAAATTGAAAAAATTCACAATTGAAAGGCTTATAAACACACTTTAAAATGTGACAAATATAAGAACACAATTTTGGTTTAAAGAATCAAATTATAAAGGTTAGGGCCATCCTCTCCATACCATGTAATCCTCACTTTGGTAATGTAATCATACTTAATCCTAGGCATTCTAATGTATTGGCTGTTTCTCTCTCAATATTCGAACCAACTAAGCCCGATATAACAATTGAATTTTGTTATGTGATCCCTCAACCTATACACTTTACTTAACCGTTAAGTGATTATGAAGTAACTTATTGATAGCCATCAAAACATACAAGATCTCTCGCTATATGTCATGTTAGGTTAATATGTGAAGTGTTATCAAGGCTGGCCAATCTCATGGTACATCCAAACCGATTTCCTTATTCCATTTCTTAATGTAAGCAAGGCATAGAAAGTCCACACATCATAAGCATTAAAGCAAATCATACATTAAACCGAAGTGAGTTCTTACATAGTTATGGTAAGAACAACCCTAAAATCTACTTAGAAATCCATTAAAATCATTAAAAACATCCTTAAAAAATCTATACATCATTTCCATACAATAACTAAACGAAAACAAATGAGAGAAGGGAGAACAGAAGGCTTATGAGTTGAAGAACAAAGCTCGAGCTTGGTGTGGCAGCTTTGAGATCTCTTGAAATCACTTGATTCTCCTTGAATATCCACCCAAAAATGTGTCTATCTTCCTCATTTTTGTGTGTTGCATGACCCTCTTCCATTTCTAGGGTTTAAAATGGCATTTTTATACCCCTTTGGGTTCTTAAACCTACTTAGGATATAAGTGGAGCAAACTAGAATTGCCAGCTAGAAAACTAGAAAATTATAGCCTTTTCCTGCTTCTTTTGTTTCTCCTTTGATACATACAAGTAGTCCACATGAAATTAAGCTGATAATAAACACAAATAAGGTCTAAATCCTGCCCAAACATTGACATACAACCATTTAAAATGTATGTACATCAAAACACATTAAAAGCATGCAAAACCTAGGCTTAAAAACCTTCATTTATAACCTAACATTCAATTTATCATATACAATCACATACACATGCAATTTAAATGAAAATAATACAAAACCTAGCTAAACATCCTAGTATATATAATAAACATACACAATATCACATAAAATAACTTATATAATCCTATAATAAATATCACTTATCATGATGTTTGTGCAGTTTGTTTGGAGATTTTCCAGCGAAAAACTTGGGGAAAATCCCCCATGTTGCCTTGTGTACTATACAGATTGTCTTTCCCATTGGCTCTTAAATAGTAACTTTTGCCTTATTTTCCAGTATAAAATTTTAAAAGACCCATAAGTTAATGATGTTTGTGGAAGAAGATACTTCATGGTTTGGCTTTGATCAAGCTACAAGCATATTAAAATGGCGTGCATATGCGCCATTTGCAATTTTCCTGATTTAGCTTACTTTGATATACATGAAATGGCGGCACTAGTAGTAGAGGAGGTGGGAATGGGCAGCGATTATGATGGGGGACCTAAGGTGACGTTCTTCGGTGACGAGTCTTTACATAAGAGGATCTTCCATATTAGCGGAGAATTGATATAGAAGATTCCATTTTAATAAGATAACGTATGTTGGAATTGAGTTATGTGCTAATTTGTTAGGATAATTAATTAGTTTAGTTATTAGTTAAGTTAATAAGCTATTTAATTAAGTTAATTTGCTAAGTTAAATAATTATAGTGGGTCCCATATTTAAAAATATTAATAAAATATAATTTTAAAACGCGAGTCCCACACTATTATAGATATATGCCAAGTCATCGCTGACCTGGTAGAAAACTAATGGCGTCACATTACTGTCAGTTTCTTGATTTATTTAGGGTTAAATTTTAACGTTTGTCAAATGTTAGGGTTTAATTTGTCCTCTCTGAAATGTTAGGGATAAATTTGTCAAAGCATGTAAACCTTAGGGTTAAAGTTGACCCTTTTACCTAGAAATAAAAGTTCAGGACACTGATAAAGTTAAGAAATAACATAACATGATTGTGGTCAACACTGACACAGGCAAAACATTGTCATTCAATCCGTATATGGCTATGTCAAAGTGATATACTAGACAAATATTTGTTAACATAGTTACATGGACTTACACGGTTGCCAATATGACTATGTTCACCTGTATGCCTTAAAAATAACTTAAATTCTTAACTTTTCTACCTAAATTTTGCCCCATTTTTGTTCCTTTTGATCCTTGAATGAAATTAAGACCTAAAAAACATAAAATAAACATAATAAGCACATTTATCAAACATAAATACCAAAAATCGCAAGCAAAATGCGCTAAAATTCTTAATAAAAATATAATTTATTAAGCATTTATCAAACTTTCTCAAAGTAAAGCATTTGCTTATCTGCAAACAAATCATAATCCAAATCATTACACTTAAAAACATATATCCCTTTTTAATCTAAATGTTTCCATTCACACTATAAACTATCATATGTTATCAATCAAATTAGTATATAATTAGACTTTAGCAATCCTAGAACAAACTTCCATAAACCAATATCAATAGCAACCAAATTGGCAATCTTTTTTAAATCAAAAGCATAAAATTCAACTCTCTCGCAAAGGATTCACTCAATTTGGTTAAAGTGTTTAGGTTGGACGATATAGTAAAATTCTCAAATCAATATATAGAAGGAGTCTTAACCATAAGCTTGTAATAAAATCACATCTCCACCACTAATAAGTAAACTAAAAGCAAAAAATCAAAACATCTTTTAAACAGGATGTAATAAAACTCAGGTAAAGGTATGGAAAGCATAATAAAAAAAAGTTAATAAGGTGAAGGAAATTTACATTAAAAAAAAGGCTATACAAAACTTGATTCTTTATAGCATAGGTCCTCCAAGAAAAATTTTCAACTGGCATAATAATAATTCTTCTCGTTCTCTAACAAAAATCATAACTTATCTTCCTTTCTTTCTTTTTTTCATTTTTATTTTTTAATTGATATGCTCACAACAAATAATTTTCAGCCTTAAAATTTGTGCAACTTTGGAGAAAATATAAATTTGTAACAACAATGCACTTTAAAACAAATAAATTTAAACGATTAGTATACACTAACCATCCTAAGCGCAACGAACCTTCTCTTTGAAATTCTTCAATATAATATAAAATTAATGTGATCAAGTAAATGCAAATACTTTACATTTTAAAAATAGATGAAATTGTTTCAAGAAAAACATGGTAATTGGCTTATAATATGACTATTATCAATCAAAGAAAAGCTTAAATCTCAAAATTGGTTACTTTTAAAGGATAAAATAGGCTAGATTATAATAAAAAAAAGCTAAAACAATTGGAATTTAATTGCATTTATCATTTTAATGCCTCTAACGTAACGATGTGGTCTCAATATGAATAATAAAAGCAAGTTCTAGAATAATTCAACTATGCATGACAAACACACAATAAAGAATAGTAGAGCATAATATAATGATGGATTGCTCCTAGACTTAGAATCTCATATTTAGTCTTAATGTTTGTAAATAATATGCAATTTTCATTTAGATTAATTATCTCATTGACTACTAAAAATACGGCTTATAAAAGTAAGTCCATTCTAGCCTTCATCCTTTTGCATACTAACTCAACTCAATAATCTATAATAACCTAAAGTGTTTTCGACAGATTTTAACTAAATTAGGATCTTAGTTAATAAGAATGAATAAGAATGACTATGATAAACTTGATAATTGACTCAAAATATAAAGTTTTCTTCAAATTTTTTATTATGAAAATAATAATATTTAAAGTCAATATACCTCTTTCCTATATTTAGAGATGTATGTTGTACCAATGTACACAATAAAAGCACAGGTTTATATCATCGAAGAAAAACAGAGTGAGAAAGGAATAATGGGTTAATTGGTACTTTTGTGAACAGTGTTGTATAAAAATCTAAGCTTGGTGCAATTTTCATCCCAAAATAAGTATGGTAATCTTTTTAAAAGAAAAATAAAAGGGGATAAAAAGGAAAAATAAAAAAAGTTGCAAAGTAGAAATTAAACCATAAAAGAGAAAACATTGCAATGTAAAATAAAAGTTTAGCAGGGCTAAGACCTTGCTTAACTACTAAGAAAAAAACAGAAAAATAATAAAATGAAAATAAACAAAAAAACACCTTGTCAAGCATCTTGAGTCTCTTGGATGATCTGAGTGACCATATTAGATAAAGTGTTTAACATACAATCTTCTCTTTGCTCTTGGTCTACCTCTATCTGAATGTCCATTAAGAGTGTCCATAATTTAGGTATCCTCAGGTGCTTCCTTGCAGTAGCTCAAGCATTCAGCTACTGTAGGGTTGGTGATGATGTGGTTGCTCTTATTAATGAAGGTAGTAATATAACTCTGAGTTGTCCTATATCCTAACAAACACCTCCTCCATCCATCTATCCTACTTCTACAGTTATAAGACATGATCCACCAACTCCCACTTTTTGTCTAGAATAGTGTGTTACATTTCCAACATCTGCCCCATGTATCTTAATTAGGTGATCTTCATTTGGTCTCGATGTGGAGATGTTGATGATCTCTTAGGCATGCTTATGCTCATTGAAAAGTCATCTTAATGCTTGACCTCTCCTATTGGCTATTATGGGGAGAGGGAGCCCTGTCTTGACTACTAATCCTGTGTATTAGGACGAACCTTATTTTCTCCAACTGCAGCTATTGCTCATCTTGAGCTCCAACCAATGTATGAATATCACCCTCTGGTCCCAGTCTCTGAGTCACCATATGCATATTCTTCATTATATCCAAAATCAAAGAAATTATGGTGCCTAGTAGTCATATTTTAGGTTATTTGTCAAAAACTCCTACGCTCCTAGTTAATTGAGTCATATAAGAATTAATACAAATAGTGCCTATCTTTTTATCCCTACACTGATGGCTGAAATACTAAGCCCATGCATACCTTATATAAATAGGCACCCACTCTCTCATACTCCATAAATAGAAAACATCTAAAATCCCCATAACTCCAAAACTATCACTTTGCATACTTAGTATATGATAATGTGTAGCGTGAATATACCTACATAAGGTATCTCAATGTAGAAGCCTTGGACCTGATGGGATCATTACTAATCCTACCCTAACAATATTTAGCCTCTATGCTGTTTCGAAAATATACTTTCAAATCTAAATAATCCTGAGTTTCCATAAAATTTGATCATATAAGCCCATCATTACAGAAACTTAGTGTAACCCATCCTCTTCTTATCCCCCAGCATATTGAACTAAATGGTGTCTAGCATATTTTAACTGATGTGCCCCTTTTTCAGAATTAAAGTGGAGCATAAATTTAGTGTAAGCTCTTTGTAAATAGGCTTTATTATCTTAAATAACTTAACCATGCTTCTATACTATTGAAATATGGAACCAGTTGTGTTAAACCAACTTGTTTTAGAGCTTCCCAACCTATTCATATGCCTGTCCCAAATGTATTGTCTTTTAATCTTTGAATTTGTGCTTTATAAGCTTTATCATTAAACTTAAGCATTTCATGAAATGCATGTGGAGGTAAAGCGGCCACTTAAATTTATAGTGACTAAACTCTAGCTTGATCTCTAGAAGATCCTTCGCTTCTTTGTCGCTTTCTTAATTTCTTCTTTTCACTCCTCTATTATATAGCATTTTTTTCTCTTTGTCACTGTTCTTAAAAGGAAACAAAGTATGAGAAAGTAAAGAATAGAAATACTAAACAAAACTCTTCCCCATACTTGACTCGTCCAATCATTATTAATCGTGTAATTGATATACAAAAATAAAAAATTGGTGATAAAGAAACAAGAACAATAATGTAGTGAAAGTCTTGTTGATACGTAGGGTCTGGAGAGGTCCACTAGTACACAATTTTAGCCCTAACTGGTAAAAAAATTATTTTTGATAGATCCACACACACACACATATATATATATGTGTGTGTATGTGTGGATCT